>JARUPY010000309.1:0-104408 GCA_029817715.1 Melastoma dodecandrum | reverse complement strand
CTTACTTCTGACATTTTTTTCACACGTCCAACTCTGAAAGTCTCCTTTTAGTTCAATGTTCAACACTACCCTCGAAAAGGCTCTAAGTTTTTTTGTGTAGTCGCAACCTGCCACTGAGCTAGAACCACAACTAAACACAGAGGGATTTGTCCTGTAAATTGCAAGTATGAAAAGAGTCACAAGCAATGCTTAGAGTATCTATGATCAGACTCGTAACCTTATCACTCACTGCTGTCTGCAAGTCAGAATCAATTGCCACGCCTTGCACTGTAGTATCCAATCCAACACCTCAGCATTTGTGCTTAGCTCAATGAAACAACATACATGTTGAACAGAAAAGAAAATCAAGTATAGGGGGCCAACATCCATACGTAGCCATATTGGAAGAAGCGATGAACCTTAGTGACTAATGCAGGACTACCCATTTGGGACAAACAAACATGTGCCTTTCAAGGGACAATCAGTACTAACGCGACCGATGAGTAAAGTTCTATATACTAGATGCAAACTATAAGAATTACTGAGGTGATATTAAAGGGAACAAGCTAAGGCGAACAAACTACAACCTCCATATTCCGTTCTGCAGTTTTCCTAACAGAAAAGTGCACTGCATTGCCCTAGGAGAGTTTTAAATCGGCCTCACATGATTAACCCTGAGGGGTTCTGGGATTGGTACTCGCACCCTCAACGCAACCCAAAACACCTCGTCCATTGTTGCCCATTCTCTGGCTCCCCAACTGCCGATTCAACCCGAACATATCCTCACAATAGACCAACCCACACTAAGCCAAATGTTGTAAGTCAAGCACTGAATTGGACATTAGCAGTAACACCAAGAACTCCCAATTTCGGAAGACAACATTAACGATTCTACTATACGGGCCAGTCTTTCGACACTCCCAGTTACAGACCATATTTCCGTCCTCCTCCACCAAGACTTTACTCCCTTACAACTACTGCCATCGAGGACTCTAAGAGGAGACAGAGTTATTTGATGCTGGGAGTTAGAACTTCAGGCTCTGACGAACTCCGCCAACAACGGGACTAACAGATTGAAAACGATTATCTAGTCATATCGCAGCTTTCAAAATCCTCTCTCTGATTGAACTAAAATGCAGCTCTCTCATTCAGATCTCTGAGCCTCAGATCCAGTTCCGACCCCATGTCAGCATTTTCTTTCGTAGGACATACTGCTAATCACCCCTTTTTGGGGGGATGTGTGCAGTCTGAAGATCTAATACTCGGTTATAACCCACGCTTAACACATAAGCGAGGAAATCCTGCCTTCTCTAACGGACATTGAGAGACATATATGTCCATCTCCCGTTTATGCCAAAAACAGATACAGGGTAATGGAAATGCCGGAACTCAGTCGGGACTGTCCCACCTAGGGCTAATTTGTTGACCTCCACTTGAAGCGTCCCGGCCCTGTCCTCCTCTGTCAAGCCCATGAAAATAGGCTGTATGCGCTCTACACTGGCGCCGTGATGTGATCTGCATACGCGTAATGGTAAGGATTGCATTGCAACGTCCCATCAACATATTAAGAGCATGTCACGCTCAGCGGCACAAAACAAAGTTCACGGCTGCGTAGAATTGAAACAAACTAACAAAATACTATGTCAAAACTCAAAGTCTTTTTGGTTTTTTCCTTATTTTTGTTTTCTTGTTCGTTTCTTGTCTTTTAGGGCGTAAAAGCGCAAAGTTGGGATTTTATAAAGAAGGAATGGGTAGATGCTACCCACAAATATCAAACTGCCCTCAGGCCGTTGGATTCCACCCAAACCCTTCTCCTAGGGAACCGCAAAATCAACTAACATCAGCCAGCGAGAAACTTCCAACCAGCAAAATAATTTTTTTATATGCTCTTCCGAAAAGAACTCATATGCGCTCAAATATAGGCACACCCACTTCCTTTATTCAGCTCTGCAATCGCCTGTCATAATAGAAAAAGGACAAGCAGTACAAAACTACTCAAAATGAAACATAAAGAATTCGAGGGATGCGCAAAAGGAAAAAACATTTTTTTTTTTTCCAGGCCTGTGATACATCGCATATTTTCGATTGACCAAATAGTGGAATTTGCTCCATCATCACTCGCAAGGTGCAGGTGGAGACATTGTAGCTAAGAGTCTCCATTGCAAGAGTAAGCGCGGGAGGGGATAAATAGCCATAGTAATGTTGGTTCGGTCCCGAGAATTCGTACGTAATTTTTTTTTTCTTTTTTTTTTTTCCCCACCCCCACACAACACGGAAAGATCCTAGTTTCAGCACCGCGATGCAATTGAGACTAAAGCATCCACAGGAGGTGTGCCCACCAGCGGCGCCCATTGGGTATATACCTCTATAAAAAACGTGGGATACCAAGCAATGAGCTAGGGACTGCATTTAGGATAAAGCTGCGAGACAACGAAGCTACAAGAAGAGCCCTATTGACACCACCATGAGAAATCCAGCACCACTAAAAAATGGGAATGTCATGCGTTATACAAGACAATTATAAATTAGACTATAATTGACAGCAGAAACGCGAGCATGCATGGCCACTTGAAAACAAAGGTTATACTCACGTTGGGGAATAGACTCCATCGTCGATTGGCACCAAAAACGTCAAAGCATCGAAGTGTTGTGTCGGAAATGAAAAAATGCTATAGAGTCAAAATAAAACAGCGGTTAAAAAACTAGTACAATTTATTCACAATGCCACACAAGATTAATTGGTCATAAACAATGGATGTTTCAAACCGCAACGTTGGGAACAAGCTTCAGAATCTGTGGTCAGCAACCCTGGCAATCCATTCATGACTGGCGTACGGTTGGTGTTCATTCCACCATCCCATACAAACATACACGTGTCGGAAGATATCCTCAAATGCCTGGTTTCCCAACAATTCATCATCAGTCTGTAATACTCTTAGCTTATGATGAACTGTAAAAGAAAAGTTAAGCAGAATGTCCGTTTTATAACTTTCCTCAGACTACGAAAAAACAAGCATCCAAACTAAAAGACATGGAACTAATTAATAGAGATGAATGACAAGAAAGCAACACAAGCACTATACTAGCCATCTATGCAAATTCTTCAGCAATTTCAATTGCTTGACAATTCCAATATTAGAACCAGCTAGTACTGCCTAGGGGTATCATATGATTTCCCAAACTACAATACAGCATGTGAAAGCACAAGTGTAAGAGTCCGAGCATACATCTGGTTGGGGCTTTATTACTAGATGGACAGCACAAAATTCCTATTATAAGAAGAAAACGTTATAAACAAGAAAGGATGCGGCACACCTTAGTGGAAACACATAAACTCAAATTACTGGTCATCGTTATTGGTATCGGTTAGAAGTTTGATAGTAGAATGCAGAGGAGATCGATCCGGGAAGATGAATAAAGACCTGCAAGAAAGAGAGTAAAAATTAGAGCTCAGTTAAATAGAGAATATGTGAATTACAACAGTCACTCACTCTCAATCCAAAAAGCTAAGCGAAAGCCGTTGCTATGTGGAACATCACTAGCCATACTGTTTTCCTTCCCTATTGAGCTAGTTAACTGCCAAGTATCATACAAAATAATATCTGGTGATCCAAACTTCCCAGAAAGAGTCAAGCATTCCTAAGATAACTCACATATGTGTCATCAAGTAGAGAACAAACAACTACGTTTATATTTTGAAGCATTATTACACATACAGTTCTCCATGATAGGAGAATTGTATTGGGCCACTAACTATCAAGGAACGACCCATTAAAGGAAAATAGCTCCATCATATAGGAAGAGTCTAATGAGTATCCATCAAATTGGAACTTCATACACATGACAACAGTAGGCATCCGGAACCGCTGTCTGCGCCTCTCGTCACCTCTCAGCCATCTGGGCTAACAGTCAGAGCAAGTAAATGAAGAGAAGGAAAGCCTCCTACAGATAACACATTACAGGTAACATATATATGATAAATTTCCCTCGGGTATTAGGACTCTTCTTGCGTAAGAAAAAGCAAGTCAAGCAATAGAAGTGTTACTCACAAATCACGACTCTGAGTACTACTCTGAAGGCCCTCAACACATAGGGGTATCTATGTGCAGCAACCATAGCAACCATGTAACCCTATGTCGGGGGGGGGGGGGGGGGGGGGGGGGGGGCAGAAAAAGCTAAAGAGTATGTAATTCTGCCATACAAAGCATGCGGAGAAAAACAAACAAGGAAAGCAATATAGCAAAAAAAAAAAAAAAAAAACAAAGTCTTTCAATACAGTAGAAATATATGGAGAGAGGGAAAACGAACAATCTAAAAAAGACTATAGAAATCCATACTTTTTCAAAGCAACAACTAAAGTACGTAGCAAAAAGAAAAATAAAAGAATACTAATTAAAGCAACGTATGGCATCCCCCAAGCCTGAGTCATATACCGATTAAGTGAATATTCACAGCAGGTCTACCTCGTCAACCATCTTGAATCATGAGTACCCCACCACTGATTCTGGTTAAGTTGCTTTCACCCATGCTCCTTCACGAGCTTGAAGTGGAGAGGGTTTGAAAATGATGTTTCAGACATAACACTAAATCAAGAAAGAAGGATTGAGTCCTATAGCCCATAAACCTATAAACCATCTACAACTATCCAAACGCAAGGAACCCACATACTTAAAATGAAAATGGGTGTAGTAAAGTAAGAACCCACAAACAGAGAACAAAGAGGCAAGGAGTTGACTTACCAAGGTCAAACAGATGCCCAATATTGCATCTCAGCACCTTAATTATGCCTGAGCCCCAATATTCTTTCAGGGGATATAAATATTTTAGATTCTGTCTGTATATTTGCTACACAATACTTCAGCTATTTAGTGAATAAGCTTCATTCTCTGCTCTCGCGCATCCATAAAAACTAATGGATTGAGATCATCTTTTATGAAATGCTTTAGCTGTAAACATTGAGGTAGTAATCTGGTATGCCTTCTCTCAGATTATTATCTATATTATTCGTTTTTTTCAAAACCAAAAAGATAAAATAAAAGAAAAGGAATTGGGATGTATGAGGAAAGTATCAAGCGATGGCCAACGTCAATCCAAAACAGCATGGGGTTACTAAATGTTGTCTAGGGGTCTTCTTTCTGTGCACAATCGCCACTGAGAATACTTCCTATTTCAAACACGTTTGAAAAGCACATGTCACTCCCATTCCAGACGTGAAACGAAAGTTGAAGATCTTCAACTAATAAGCAAAAAGTTAGCCAAAGGAACGCCCAGATCTATTCTCTGTCATGTAATCAGTATTCAAAGCTATTCATTAGAATAATTTCTGCGAATTTGATCCACACCAAAGGTACATCACCCCAATGAATACAATGGCCCACGGCCAAATGCACTGTTCTTCCCATTTAACATACTCCAGTTAGCAAGAACATCAAGAGCAATGTCAATATACGCTATCCACCAATTGCCTTGATGCGCTTAAAGAACCTCCTCTCGTTGCTCGTGCCTCCTCCAGTGTGCGCTCAGATATCGACGATCCACCAAATAACTGCTCCATAAAAAGCCCATGTTCTAGCTATTCAGAGAAACACAAGTTGTTGCGCAAAGTAAAACATCGAGTGCCTTGCCAACACACATACAATAAACTCAAGACAGCCCCCTGCCTATCAAAATGCTTTACTGAGATTTGCTTGAGTACATCTTAACCGTTTTCCTTGTTTAGCAGTCATACAAGATTGCGGACCCAAATCTCGTGTCGAACAAACGTAACAAAGCCCCTTTAGAAGCCAACGCCGAGCCAAACCTCAACAAAAAGAAGTAAACAGAATTGCTACCCTAAAACAAACACATAATACTACAACGTCCCAATGATAACTACAAAAGGGACGACACTTCACAATCACAATAAAATACAAACACGAGTCACAACCTAGCCCATGATAGACCGATCCGAAACCAAATATGTAGTCCCCTAAAGTCCATAAGACCCCAAAACTAGGCCGCTACATAAGAACTAACAAGCGGCGCCGAAAACAAACAGCCAACCCAATGATTCTGAAAACAAACAGAGTAAAAAAAGAGAGGAGCGGACGAAGTGGGAAAAAAGCCTCGACCTTGGGGTGCTAAAGATCAAAGCTCTTCAGGTACATCTGGCCTCGGACGGCCCCGCCAACGAGATCGGCTTAGTGGACCCAAAGACAGCTTCTGCGAGTGTCCCGTGCCGATCCGTGCACCAGAATCCCATCACAACTCACCATGATTGTTAAGCCCCGTCACTCCCCCTTCACCCCTCAGTTTTCCCGGCAACCTCTTTTCTCTATCAGCGCCGCTTCCGAGCCCATCTGAGAGCAACCAACCCGACCCACCAACACAAAAATTAAGAAAGATAAAAGAAAGAAACGAAAGGCCCAGCTCAAATAAACAAGGTAGGTGTAAAGAGGAGGAAATTCCGACAGAAGCCCAAAATTCACTAGGTAATCATCAACGGGCGGAAAGAGAATTCCTAGGAAGGCAAGTGAATGAAGGGTTAAATTCGGAAAACCCTTAACCTATAATTAGAATTGTCGGGAAAAGTCGAAATCGAAGAGGGAGAGAAAGGGTAAGAGTAAATTGGAGGAAAAAAATATAAATCAACAAACTTCTTTGTATAATTATAAAAAAAAATACAAACAGATTTGTTCTTATAATATTTCTCTATTATTTGAAGAGTTAAAAAGGTTAAAGAAATAATAAATAAGAAAAATAGCCGAGTTAGGGTGGGGGTGAAGTGGGGGTATGTAACTCGAATATATCTATCGTTCAAAAAATAATATTTAGGTCAAAAAATGTTGTCTGATTTTTGCATACGATTAAGGTAAAGTTATTACGGTATGTTGGTTTTTTTCATAAAACGGTCAGCTTACACACATCAAAAACACTTGCTGAGACAATCATTCGTGGGAAGTTTAAGGAAAGATTCGAAAAAGCCGAACACTGGGCATCGCAGTAGTGTAGCCTCTACTGTAGTTTGCCCACTTGCTTGCCCTACTGATAGGAATGGTACTTGGCTAGAAATGTGATTGGCGGACGAAACGAGTGTCGGCCGCAATCACGTTATTATACTTTGAGTGATCTGTGGTCGTCATGTATAAGTAAATTAAACGCAAAGTTGAAAAGTATACAGAAGACAGGGAAATGAGTGAACGAACGGTTAATTAGCTAAACGCGGAGCTAGTTGTTTGCCAACACCTTACAGACATAGATGTGAATGGAAAATAAACAATAAAGAAGTACATGAAAAACGGCTACTGGAGTCGGCTTCAACGACGGTCGACAGCGAACTGAACGACGGCTAGGAACAGATTCCTTGTTATATCGAATATGCCCTTTGAGGATTAGTTCGTATGGATGTATGCGAAGTGTGATTGTGGTATCGGGACGACTTAAGTAGGAGAGCAAAGAGCTATTGACCAACTGTAGAACAATTAATGAGTTTGGGTTTGAGATTTACCGTTGGTTATGTTCTTGTGTCTTGCCGGCCCTCGAGCGTGGCCATTAGATCGTGGATTAATATGCGGAGATGAATTATAGACAATGAGATAACAGAAGCTCTCTCCAGAGATTTCTCTTGGCGAACTCCGTTCGCCTGTGGAAAACACACTTCACCGATCTCCACTACTATGTTGTTATGGTGAGTGCAAACACTAAAATGATGTTGGACCTTTAAGTGGAACTCGAGAGACATCTGTTTGCAAGTAATTGTATTATAGACCAATGGACTTGTCCACCCCACGTAGTGAAAGAATCTTGTGGCTACCCAGTATGTAGGCATCTGCCTGTTACTTTAGTGTAGGTCTAGATGTCGCTCCAATGACTATCTAGAGCCTCAGGACACTTTAATACGTAACCATTGCGGCTTGGTACAGAGGATTTTATGCTATTGCTGGCTGAGTTCGAGCTTTATGGCAAATTTCTTGTTTCACTATTTGCATTGGCTACAGCACTGCGTCCAGCTCTATAACAATTCTTCGTCATAGAAAGTGGTCCTATTAAAATCCATTGCATTGTGAATCAGCGAAGTACATCAGTACGCCTGACTATGCGAAGTTGGCCAAGACAAACCCGCCAGGTGTTCTCCAACATGAAGTTCGTGCGTGTCGCGTTGCCATCCAAGTCGACACAGAGCTAAAATTCCCACAACTAAACGCCTTCTTGAGTATTTTTTTATCAACGAAAGCCAAGCTAAGAAGTTATCATAAATCGTCTCCGAGGGCCAGTTGTAAGCTTTCTTTCCTCTTGACGTTGTGAAGTGGTGGGAGTTCTGCCAATTTTGATACTGTAGCGGTAATCCGCATAATCCTTCATCAAATTGTCTCCTAACGTCTACCTTAATGATTAGAAAATATCTCTCCCCCTACTTTCTCCTTAACATTGAAATAGTGAACTAATTTCAGGAATTTATCCCTCCTAATGGTCTTTCTGGTAATTCATCATTTGATTGCTATAATTCAATGGACCAATGTGGGCGCAATTAAGAGTAAGGCTAACACATTATTCATGGTCGACCTACATGCTCCAAGGTAGACTATCTGAAACTTTGTTTGAGATCAACCACGTAGTCTGGAAGCTAAGTATTATCTTCAAATCTTGATGGTATGGCAACAAGGCTACCACGATCTCAAACAATTTTCTTTGATTCCGACCTAGTTGGTAATGCAACCTTTGCGGATAATACAAACGTTTGCTCTTCCATTCACGGAAGTAGAGGTGTCCAACGTAAAACAACTGAGTTGCACTGAGACACAGTACTGTTTTTAGTTTGTATATTTGGCTGATGTAAATAGGCTAACTAGGCATCGAATCCTACTGTGGACTTTATCACAATTCACAAACCGCCCCGCTCCATGATCTATCTGTTGACGACACCTATCAAAACCAGGGTCCCCAAGGTTCTTGCATTCATTCAGCTTGATCTGTTATCGCGTGAGTTTTATACTCGACGTTATATTGGGCTTGAAAGATACTCCAGGAAGGGAAACTTGTCCTTCATAACGGCTTTTTTGCGGGTTGGAGAATGTGTAAGTCATCATGTAAGGAAGATGACACTGATCAACTCCACTTACTAACTCCTGCTAGTAATCAACTAAAACTATCAAAGAAATTTTCATAACGACTTGTGCGTTCGGGAGACCAACATATACTTCACTACTGTCCGTATATTGTCGCTGACTTTCAACTTTCGTGGGACTACATAATTTGACTGAACAAACAACATCCTTTTCGACGACCCGTATACCTTGTTGCAACATAATGTTAGATAAGTGGAGACAAATTAAAACACAGCTCTGTGCTTCTCTTTTGGTCAAGCGTTCTGGAGCCAGGAGCGCACTTATGCATGGTAACGTGTGCCGTGCTGACGGAGTAAAAATTCGAAAAAGCTCCCCCGAGTTGGCGGAGACGCAAAAAACAGAGGTTGTTGTATAAATAATACTTTAATCCTCTCGAAAAAAAAAAAAAAAAAAAAACGTATGTTTGTGCATGTTTATATATTCTATCCAAAAACATAACTTGTCCTTTACCCTCAATAAGGGAGGTTGTGAAAGTCTTCATACTTTTCCTAGCTACAGTCACTGATGAAATCGCCTCAAAGTAATGGACTCTCCTTTGTGAAAAGCTTGTAAACTCTGTTCTTATTCAGTCCGGGGAGTTACAATTCGTCGTAGAGGCTTATGTGATTTTCTCTAAAAAAAAAAAAAAAGCAATCTGGATCCCTTTGATGATGTACCAGAGAAACCCAAAGGAATGACCCAGCTTGGGCTCCAAATCCAACACATCAAAGGGATTTCAGCTTCAAACTGGATGTTTCCATGCATCCTGGAAGAATGAAAGCGTAGCACGGAGATACTATTTAATTATGTGAATCATTATATTCGTCCTCGACTTTTACACATGTAGTCAATTAATATAAAACCTCTACTGTTTTCACCTATTTAAATGATCGAGAAAATAGCATTTCCATGGCTCTATGATATGTGGCTGCCACATTCCTTCGCACAATCCGAATGTGCATTACTAACCCACGCAAAAATGCCAATTGCACATCGGAAAGGTGGGTATCTTTGGGTATACGTCCTACACAGGCTATGAAGATATTATGTATATCCCGAGAAATAGAGGCCAGCCATAATGGTACATAATGAAATTTGCTCGTACTAATCTCTTGTCACAGTACTCAATCAGCTAGTGTCACAACGGTATTCATCTTTATAGGTTAAGCTTTGTTGTGAAAATTATGCATAAACATGACGCGCATCGTGTAAACCATTTTTCCGTTGCAGACTACAATAACTGTATCCGCAACGAATGCTCCATGTAGGTTTATCAGTGAGGGTCCCTGGATAACTGTATCCCTGCATGAAAAATTGTTTACTATTACTTCTTCGTACACGATCGCTTACTCTAACGTCTGCCCTACCATTCTTCGCGCGGGCTGTGTATTATGTTCATGAATCGGGAGTTAATGTTATTACTCCAGCACACCTCCTTGTTCAAGTTCCTTTGTATTATCTCGTATAGTTGCCAAGAGCATAAACACGATATAAAAAAAAAAAGAAGATAATGAGAAAGATAAACGTCATCAAAGTTATGCTGTGGGTGATTCAGTGTTTACATAAATCTGAATATGTTAATCACAATGCCAAAAGAGGAAGTTTTTCGAGAAACCAATGGAGCGGTGACCCGTGTGGACATCTGATCACTCTAGAATCCTTATTTGTACTGTGCATGTAGCGAGACATAACGTCTTTTTACATGTATCCTCAAGAAAGCCATGTAGGTAGCTCGCGAGAGCAACATTGCAAGTGTACCATGAGATCTTCGCTTTATTTCCTGGTGTTTCATCAGGAACTGTCTTCTTGTAAAGGTGTGTAATCAATACATGTATTTTGTCACAGACAACATTCGGAGTTACTTCTCCTCACCCCTTCCGCATCGTGGTGTAATTCCCGTCTGCAAGGCTCACTTCTCTTGGTGATGAAACAACTTTTACTTTTTTTGACTTCCCTTTGAGTATGCCTTAAAATCCTTTTTGCGCACTACCTTCGGGATCACTACTTTCCTACGAACCTGTTGCCATTCTGACCGTGGTCCTTCGCAAGGCTTTCCTACAATTCCGCTCGAAACTCTTAACAGGGTGTTTGATGTAAATAAAATCTTCTTCTCGGGATCATAGGCTCAGTCTTTTCTCCTACAGGCTCAGTCTTTTTCTTAGATCTATCACCCTTAAGGAGACTTATGATATCTATCATCTCCTAATTCTTTTCATCCATTTGCATTTTCATTTCTCTATGACTCTCTTCTAATTCCAATTTTAATTATCTAATAGCACTACCAAACTCTTGTTTGATTACAAAATCATTCGGTGAATAAGCAAGCCAAGGATTGTTCAGGGGCCCTAAGAGCAATCTTGATTTCCTTCAGTTTGATTTTCATTGGATTCCCCTATCTCAATAGGGTCAACTTTTGTAGGGTTTCTTCCACTCTTACCACGGGGCATCTTTCAAAAGATTTTGTGGATTTTAATTCAGCCTCCCATTGTGGTCGCAAAAAACGTGTTAGAGCGGAATATGTCCCCGCAACACGTATCGAATTTTACAGTGATTTGTGATCGTCGTAAAGCAAATGAATGCAAGTTGAAAAGTAAACACATTACTTGAATTAATTAACAACTTTGAATTACGGAATCTGAGTTTTTACAACACTTACAAACATAACATGAACGGAAAAATAAAAAAGACTTGAGAACCGGTGCAGGGTGCTTCACGACAGTCGGCAGACGAACGACAGCTTCGGTAGATCTCTTTAATGGAATCTACCTTGGAGGATCAGTGGTAGGATGTAGTGAAGGTGACGGTGGTTTCGGAACGCTGGAGTTCAGGACGCTGGGGAAGATAGTAAATGATGTTGACCAACTTAGACAAATTCCGAGTTTGTGTTGAGTTGATCGTTGTTCTTGTTTTTTTTTTTTGCCTTTTATGTTCCTTAAATCTTATAGTTATCATTCTTCAGCTGCTACGTGGTCTCCCTAGATCGTGTGCATGATTTGATTCCTATTTTGTAGGAGCCACACACATCGTATCTTAGACGACTTCTCTAAACCTGCCAAGTATCATGTTCTATCATTGTGGCCCGACGTGGGTTAAAGTTAAAGAACCGGAGACTTTGTAGTTTCTCGAGTTGTGGTCTAGGTCCCGAGTTACGCGATTCATGTAGCCTACTCGAGACGCGATTCTTGAGTAAAATTATTCTCGAACTTTTCGAGTGATGTTTATACAGAATCTCACCTCTTCGGCTTATTAAAAACGAAGCTCAAAATTCATATGTCAACGCAATAATAGTTTATTTTAAGTTTAGCCTGCTTAAATCAGAAACAAGTGAGAAAATAGTAGAGGTGGCCATACCGCCTCCGATGAGGAAGTAGTGTGTCATAAGGCCGGGGGAGAAGACACCCTCAAGGACGTCGTCAAGCGCTACGAACACAGAGGTGGACTGAGATGGGCGCAGGGGGAGGGAGAGTCAGAGCATTCAATACATGGAGATGTCCTGGTCATTTACCGATGCCGCCGACTACAAAACAAATAGTCAACGAGTGGATCGATCATTCTCTACCCTTCCCTTCTATATTAAAAAAACAACGAATTAAAAAAAAAAGAAGAAGATTGATTATTATTCACGAAGTTTCGAGGCTTCAGATTATTTTTATGTTTATATTTTTTTCGTACGGCGGATGTTTTTGGGCTAATCTGGCCATGACGAAGGCCTGTAAGATATTTGGGCCTTCTTGTAATGAAAAGAAGAAGATGAAATCCAATTTCATGATCGATCCTGCCTTTTTGTTTTTGTTATTTATCATTGACATGAATTAGTAAACAAGGAACGGCTTACTAAAAATGAATAAGGCAGTAGATAGATTTCGGAGGGACGACTGTCAGTTATTGCTGTAGATTTATGTTTCTTTGATCTATAAATGAGAGGGGGGAATGAATGGATGAATGAATCACTAATCTCGAATTATTAGGGGGTTATTGGATAGAGGTGCACCTCACCTCGGATAATTATTATGATGATGCTGTTGTGCCACATGGGAATGACAAAGACTCCAAACATAATTATAAGTCAATTTGGAGTTCAGAATCTTAGAGCGAAATCATAAATCAATCATATAATGATGAAATTTAGCAAAAAATATATTTGGAGGTTTCATAAAATTCAATTTACATAATTTATTAATAAGTTTCCTTGATGAAGTAGAAAACATCTTTTCCCATTATTCCCATTTAAATTTGTTTTTCTCTTTGTTGGTGTATAACTTGTCTTACACTATAACATGAAGGTAGCCGGACAAAAAAAATTATACCTTCTCCAAGAAACTGTTTGAGAGCGAAAGCACAACACATTGCGATATAAACGTGAACGAAATATAAAAAAACTGTGAAGTTTTTTAGAGAACAATGAAACAAGGCAAGATAATACTTTCATTGCAAAGCACAATATTGAGATTACAACATATACAATGAAGACAAACATAATGCCTAATTTGTGGGTGAAATGATTGTCCCTCCTCTTACAAGCCATTCTACAACTATTTATACGTAAGCTAAATACTATCCACAAGTAACCACTATCTGCAACCGCCTTCATGTGCTTAAAATCTAAGATTAACCGCTACCTCCATAACATGTGCGTAAATTTGATCAAAGGAACCCACAACTGCGTCTATCTTCGACTGGACCTCCTTTGACAGTGCCATTAACATTGACTGGGAAAATACCGTTAATTAGACTGAGACCATTGACCGGACACATTTTATTAACTGGTCGTCGACTGAGCTGCTGTTTTCGACTTCCCTTGTTGGTCAATTGCCTTAAGTTCAAACTTATGGGTCCAAACCAATGGGTCTATAATTAGTTTATCATGTAAATAATAACTAAAATATGTTAAATGAAACCAACGAGCAACTGGTTTAGATCACCCGACATCTGTTGACACCAAGAAGTTTTTGAGTCTGACCGAGTGCTAAGAGTGTCCTTGGACCGCAGTGTTAAAATGTCTATGACGCGTGTGTCTACGAGACTAAGTTCATGAGACACGTAAACAAGTCTATAGGATTCTTTACCTTATTTTGGAGGCTAGCTCCAACTATAAATAGGTGTCCCCATCCCATTTAAAATGCAATTCACCGAGAGTTCAAGTGTGCAAATCCTCTCTTTCTCTCTCCTCCTTGTCTCTGTAGCTTTTTATCAATTCTTCTTAGCATAGGTGATAGCTTGAGCTAGTCCTACAATGCTAACTCAAGTCGAGGTTATGGAATTGTGTTCAGCATTTGGCATCAGAGCCGGATTCTTTGGGATGGAGTTCCAATGGAGGTTTTGCGAAGTCCAATGAAGGTCCTGTCGAAGTCTAGGCGAGGTCCTGTCGAAGTCCAGCGGAGGTTCTATCGAAGTCCCGTGGAGGTTCTCCAGAAGTACGACGGAGGTTCTGCCGAAATACCGCCGATGTTTTGCCGAGGAAGCTACAATCCGGGATTGCGTCGGGCATAGGTCGAGGACCAGGCGAATCTTCAAGAAGCCGAGTTCGGTATGGCGGAATTTAATATTGTCTGCATGCTAAAGAAACTAAATAACTAAAACTATAGCACATGGAAGACGTGCATGGAGTCTTATCTCCAAGGCCAAGATTTCTGGGAGATTATTGGGGAAGTGAGACGACCTCATCGGAGGAGGATGTTGTCGCACTGCGAAATTGGTGGATTAAGGCAGGGAAAGCAAATAAGGTACATCATTAAGACCGCCATTGAGGAGCAGGTGCTAGAGCATATAAGGTACGTCAATACGTCGAAGGATGTCTGGGATATTTTAATAACTAGGTTCTCAAATAAAAATGATATGAGGATTTAGTTGAAAATGATTTGCTGGCGGTTAGGCAAGGAGACTTGCTGGTGATTTTGAATAAATCAGTTTTTCATTAAAGTAAAGTCAAACTGCCAATTTCAGAGCTAAACCCAGGATCCTAGATTAGTGATGATAGGATGAGGAGGATAATTATCTATGGTTTACAGCTAGAGTATAAGGGATTTATTATGGTTGTGCAATAATGGCCCACGCCGCCGCCTCTAGAAGATTTAAAAAAGTTATAAAATAGTTGGCGGGCGTAACTTTGAAAAATGAAGAATAAGCCTTATATAGTAATAAGGGAAGAATATATACAAAAAACAAGAGGGTTGAGGAGAGAAGAGTTCCATAAGGTGGTAGAAGGGGGCGACGTAAGTAGCAACCGAATAGCCCACAATAGGATAAAACAATAGGCAAACCAGCTCATTGGAAAGATGTAAAATGCTTCAATTGTGGAAAGAAAAGGCATTACGCTCTACACTGTTGGTCCAAAAAGAAGAATGTAGAAGGAAATACGGCCACATTAAGTAGTTAAGACGGAAACAAATCCGAAGAAGAGTAGAACCTAGAAGCATCCTCGCCGTGTTAGAAGAAAAAGAACTGTTGGAATACCAGGTTCTTGCAGTAGTTCATAATAACTCTATGAACTATGCGAAGAACTGGATATTTGACTCGAGATTCTCCAACCATATGACAGGTGATCAGGAGAAGCCGTAAGAGTTGTCAGAATACAAAAGACAATGCGTCATCGTCACTGCCAACAACTCAAGGTTGTCCATCACCCATGTTGGGAAAGCTATCATAGTAGCCGGTGACAACTCCAATAAGGTACAGTTGCAGGGAGTTTACCATATCCCAAGAAGAAGAATCTTCTGTTAATAGCCCAACTGACAGCCCCAGTAACTTCGTCATGTTCAGGCCCGAAGATATGAAAGTGTATAGAGAGTTGAAGTTTTCTAGGACGTCGTTCATGGAAGGACGGAAGGTACACTCCATCTATGTGATGTTTTCATAATCAACATACATAGAAAAGGTGAAGATGAATCAGACGGCAGACCTTTGGCATAAGAGGCTTGGGCACATTAACTATCAAAAGTTAAAGATCATGATAGGTAAGGAGATGCTGAAGGGCCTTCCACAACTTGATGGATTGTCGACAATGTCTGCACAGGCTGCCAATACGGTAAAGTACACCAGTTACTGTATGAAGAGTCCAAGTTTAGGGCGAAAGAACCGCTACAACTGATCCACTCGGATGTGTTCGACCCGGTGAAGCACCCATCAATAAGTGGCTGTAGATATATGGTGACCTTCATCGACGACTACTCAAGGTACGTTTGGGTATACTTCATGAAAGAAAAGTCATAAGCCTTGCAAAAGTTCAAAGAGCAAGGTGGAGAGCGTCCTACAAAAGAAGGTGAGGTGTCATAGACAATGGAGGACAATACACCTCACAGAAGTTTGTAAAGTACCTCAAGGAGTTCAAGATAAGAAGAAAGTTGACATGCCCCAATACGCCACAACAGAATGGTGTTGCAGAAAGAAATAACAGCCATCTTACAGAAGTATGTAGAAGCATGTTGCATGCCAAAAATATCTCAGGAAGATATTAGGCAGAGTGCAAGAAGATGGCTACAAATGTTACAAACAGGCTACCACAAGCTCACCTCGACTTCAAGACACCCTTCAAGCTACTGTGGAAAATGAAGCCAATAGTGAGCCACTATCGCGTTTTCGAGTGTGTCTGCTATATGTTCATCCCTAACCATATACGAAGTAAGTTCGACAAGAAAGCAACCAAGTGCATCTTCATAGGATACGATACGGAGAGAATATGATTGAGATGAAGTGATCCTACGACAAGCAAGTGCAC
The DNA here is from genome assembly GCA_029817715.1 of Melastoma dodecandrum. NCBI lineage: Eukaryota > Viridiplantae > Streptophyta > Magnoliopsida > Myrtales > Melastomataceae > Melastoma > Melastoma dodecandrum. Next base: position 87,632 of record JARUPY010000309.1, on the reverse strand, counting down.
TATCAAGGAACGTCGTCTTTGATTAAACAACTTCTTGGTGCCATCCTCAAAAGAAGCATAAGACAAGGCACATGTGGAACATGGGGAGAAACTAGTCTTGCATCCTACTACCGAATAGATACAAGAAGGTCCCACTGCAACAACGGACACTGGTACAGAAGAAGAGATACCTTAGCAAGCCGAAGTATGCCAAAGGTCTTTTGAAGAAGATGTAGTTAAAAATGGAGCCAACGATGCAATGACACCACTGAGGAGGTCCACAGGACAACAAAGGCCTCCAACACGATACATAGATGCATCACTTGCTGAAGACATTGATCCTCAAGAACCATCAACCTTTGAAGATGCATCAAAAGCACAAGGTATGGCAAGAGGTGATGAGTGAAGAGATCTGAGCACTAGAAGAAAACTCATATCCTGCAAGTGGGTCTATAAGGTGAAAACTCGTCCAGACGGATCCGTGGAGAGGTACAAAGCCCATCTTGTCGCTCGAGGGTTCTCTCAACTATGTGGTTTAGACTACGACGAAGCCTCAATCCAGTTGCGAAGATAACTTCTGTCAGAGTACTATCAATTTATTAGCAAGTAAGTCTTGGAAGCTTTGGTAGATGGACGTGAAGAATGCATTCCTACATGGAGAGTTAGATAGAGCAATCTATATGGAACGACCTCAGGGCTTTACAGACAATAATCGTCCGAACTACGTCTGCAAACTAAGGAAAGGATTATACAAATTGAAGCCGACGCCAATAGCATAGTATGACAAGATTGCAGAGTCCTTAGTCCAAAGCGGATATATTATCTCTATCGCTGATTCAAGCATCTTCGTAAAAGTTCAAGGATAGAAAATTGTAGTAGTACTTGTATACATTGACCACTAGATCGTCATTGGAAGCCACTGCATGGAGATCAAACAGATCAAGGAAAATTTGTCTATGCGATTTTACAGGAAGGAGCTTGGAGAACTAAAACACTTCCTGGGGCTGGAAGTCGATCAAGTCACAGATTGCTTGTTCCTGTGTCAAGAAAAATATGCAAATGAGCTATTAAAAAAATATGATATGATTGATTGCAAGCCAATATCAACCCCCGTCGAGTTCAACACAAAACTAAGCATCAATAAAGGAAAGGATCTTGAAGAGCCTACTATGTAACGTCAACTGGTTGGTAGTCCGATATACCTGACACATATAAGGCCAGATATTTCATATGCAGTCTATTTAGTGAGGAAGTTTATGCAAGCTCCAAATAAGCCGCATCTTGAAGCAGTCCGACGAATATTGAGATATATAAATGATACACTATATTATGGGATATTGTTCAAGACAATAGGAGATTGTAAGTTGGTCGGTTACTACGATGCTGACTATGCCGGAGCCCGTGACACTCGACGATCTACCACTGGATGCATCTTCAGCGTTGCTGAGGGAGCTGTATCATGCTGCAGCAAACACAACCAACATTATCGCTTTCAACGACAGATTTCGAATACAGAGGTGCTGCAACCGCAATTCAGGAAGCTACATGACTTATGCAACTCATGACAGACCTCCGACAGCCAGCAGATTATGCAGTTACTATATGATGTGACAACCGTTTGGCAATTCAGCTAGCCATAAATCTAATATTTCATGCAAGGACAAAGGATGGTGAAGTCCAATATCACTTCTTAAGAGAAAAGGTGCTGTAAGAAGATATCATGCTGCAACATATCGGTACTAAAGACCAACCGGCAAACATCTTCACCAAAGGACTAAATGCAAACAAGCTCGAGAAGTTCCGAGCACGACTTGGTTTTATAAGAAGAACAAGTTGGTGTTGATGAGGAGTATTGGAATATCAACACCTAAACCATTCTAGATGTTTCTCTCCGGCTACTAAGAGAAACCTTAGTCCAGATCTTTCTAAGTGGTAGGTGGCTAAATTGTGGTGAGAATTGATGTTTTCTAGTAGGTAGAAATTAAGGATCGTAAGTATGCTGCGTAATAGAAATCTTTACTTTATTTTAGAGGCTAGCTCCAACTATAAGTAGGTTCACCCATCCCATTTGAAATGCAATTCACCGAGAGCTCAAGAGTGCAAATCTTTTTTCTCTCTCCTCCTCGTCTCTATAGTTTTTTAGCAATTCTTCTTAACATAGGCGGTAGCTTGAGTTAGTTCTACAACGCTAACTCAAGTTGAGGTTTTGATGTGTATTCAACAAAAGTCTTCTTCACGAACCAGTGAGAAAGCTTCAAATCTGAACGACGAGATGAGACATGATCTAGATAAATAATGTAGCAAAGGAATTCATCGCACAAGTGCACTCTTTTTAAGAAATTATTCTCCCCCACTATGAAGTTGCAGTCAGTGAAATGACACAAATATCCCTCAAGGAGTTATTAAGATCTTTAACACGTCGATTCTGCAATACCGAGTGTTCTTCAAGAAATCTTGTGTACTCGCACCCTCCAGCTTGCTGCGCGCGTGGTGGTTTGATTGACACGAGGATCCAGGCCCGCTCCCCCCGAAGTCCTCAGGTCGACACCATGACTCGAACGTCGAGGCGCTACGAAGGATGTCGAGGTCGATACTCCCTTGATTCCTAATTGGGCCTGCTCGGGCTTTCGTCAATTGTCTCCATGCTCCTTGGAAGACGACAGGCGATATGCGGAGCATGATCCGTAAAAGGAGTTTTCGGGAGGATCGAGAGCGGCTCGTGTCGCCTTCCCTCATCCATGATGGCTCCGTAACCTAGGTAGGCTATTACGGAGTCGCCATCGACTTATTTTTATAAAACTGTTCAAGTCGAAAAAATAGTTGGTTCGATTATTCATATTTACTAGCTCTTACATCTAAATATGCGAAGAGGTGACGTTTGCTCCAAAAGTTTGCTTTTGGTTAACGGGCGTTGGACCCGATCCATGCATGACTCCGGACTCATGTCGATGTTTTACCGGCGTTGGTCCCGATCTGAGCTTTAGGCCCGAACTCATGTTTGTTGGTTAACACAACACATGTGTCGTAATAATCTATGAACCTAACAGCATGCACCACAACACCCACATCCAATAATTTAGATCAAAGTAAGCGGGGAAGGGTGGTACCAGTGGGCTTATGCACTTGGGCCCGCTGCTCATTACAAGTGGAGAAGGATAGTTCGGGGAGGCCCTAACCTCCCCTTCGTACCTTTGGTTTGTCGGTTGGGGCAGCTTTGAGTGAGGTGTTTCCACTGCAGTCTACAGTGCGCCCAAACCTTGTATGCCATTCTTGAAGGGTTCCTTCCCAGGTATGCTGGAGAAGCTTCATTGAGGATGAAGGAGCATCAATGATCATTCCTCACCTCGTGTAGTGAAGATCCTGCAAACGTCAAAAGAAACTGAAAGTAGGATGTTCGAGGAAATAATGTAGAAAAGGGAATGAATATGAAGTCACAAGAGACATTATAAGTCATTATATCATATAAAAGATGCAAATCCAATCATCTCAATCGACTCCTCGACCGCTAAGTCAATGTGGAGTGGTCGAAGGAGAGCAGACGAAGTTGGTTAGTCGAAGCTCCTACAGTCGCTTCTAGAGTTATTGCAGGTGTTGTCGACCTTCGAGAGGCAAAAACTCAATAGAGACGACTTCAAATGAAAATCTCAAAACATAACGGTTGTAATTAACCCAAAGATGGAGCTAACTCAACTAATTTCGAGTTAAATGGAGTTTTGTATCCAAATTTATTTCCCGTCGATTGAAGTAGTATTTTCAGTCGATTACAAAACCGTTGTATTCTATAGGTTGATGTTCGACGGGATGAAGGTCGACGAAGATGTCGTCGAATCAAAAAGTTCAAAACTACAAATTTGTAGTTCAGCAAGAAAGAAAGCTAGTCCAACTAGTTTTGAGTGAAATAGAGTTTTGTCAAAGAAGTTATGCTTTATCGACTGAAACTGCGTTTTCAGTCGACTACAGAACCGTTGCATTATGTAAGTCGAACTTCGACTGGAAAATGTTTGATGAAGATGTCGTCGAACCAAAAATTTCAGAACTACAACAATGTAATTCACCAAGAAAGCAAGCTAGCCCAACTAGTTTTGTGTGAAAAGGAGTTCTCTCGAACAAGTTATGCTTCATCGACTTAAATAACATTGTCGAACAAGTGATGTTTCATCTACTAAAACAACATTTTGAGTCGACTACAGAACCATTGCATTCTGAAAGTCGAACTTCGACTAGAAAATGGTCGTTGAAGATATCGTCGAACAAAAAATCTCAAAACTACAAAGTTGTTGGACAAAAGAGGGATCTAACCCAATTAATTTTGAGTTAATCCAAGCTCTGTAGAAGGAGTTATGATCCGTTGACCAAAGCGGCGTTTCGACTTGTGTGTAGAAACGTTGTATTATGTATATCAACCTTCGACAGACAAAAGGTCGACCAAAACGACTTCATATGAAAAAGTCTGAAACACAAAAGTTGTAGATAGAAAAGGGGGAAAATGAACCCAAGTGGTTTTGGGTTAAATCGACCTTTATCGACCAAGTTACGATCGGTCGATTGAGACTGGGTTTTGGATCGATCACAGAATCGGTGCATTATGTGTGTCAATTTCGACTGCTCAGACCTTGGTTAAGACAACCTCAAATCGAAAAGTTAAAAACATAAAAGTTGTAAGTTGACTAGATAGTGATGCGAGACAAATAGGCTTGAGCGACAAGGGTAGTGATAGCGTTGCCTTAATTTTGTTGACCGGGTGACAAACTGGTTTCACGCTGCTGGAGTAGACAAATTGAGCGACAAGCGAATGAGCGACGCTGGCAGGCAAGGGGAGTCTCGTAGATCAAAAGAGGGCGAATCTACGTGAAGCGAGTGACGAGAAGTCCAATGGGTGGCTACGATTTGAGAGGTTCAAGTTTGACAATTTACAGCTCATGAGTTGCTCTATTACACCAATCTACTCTATTATCTTTTCAGACCTTGTCTTGGGAAAGTAACACTTTTCCCTTCTTTATCGTCTAACTTATTTTCTTTATCTTTAAGTTTGTTTCCTTTCTCCTTTCTTTGGGGCATCCGATATAAGCCCTTTTACAATGTAACCATCAGGATAACTTATAATGAAATTTAGAATTAAACCTAGAAACTCTTCGAGTCTCTCTTTCCCTTATCACTTGGTAGATTTCGTGTGTGGCGAGATTACCCGAACGTTCATTACAGCGGTGGTGCGTCGTTGTATCTAGTCGTAGTGTCGTTCAACCCTGAGTCCGAATACGATAATGCTGTTGTTGTATCCGTACGTGATCCGGGTGGGACGAAACGAGATGGGTTATAAAATCGAGTTTAGTTAGAAAGGAACCATAAATAGTTGGGACAAGGAAAGGGGGAGGATTACAGCAGACACACTGCACGAAATCGGATGATGTAATAGTGTCCCTTTCCACTGCCCCGCCCCTGTGCTGTATACATGAATACAAAATACTAGTTTAGTACTACAACCCAGTCAAACTGCCAAGGCCCCTGCCCTCCCTCTTCCCCCCAGTGGTACGACGTCCAAACATTAAAATTTCATTCCTTTTTTTTTATTCCTTTTCTTGTATCATAATTTCATCTTTCATTTTTAGTGTTTCGTATTATGAATCGTGTCCCTTTCCTTAATATATCAATAACTTGATTAAAGAGGAAAATAATATTAAAGAAATAATAAAAATATACTGGAATAATAATCTTCCAGGGACACACTAATACTAGATTAGATTAGTCGTTCCAATTATTCAGACCCCGGTCACGCTGTTTCGTGTCGCCATGATCTCTCGCAGCGCGATCGTCCTGTGCCTCGGCCACTCGGACATCGGCCTCTGCTTTGGTGCGCTCGCGCATCTCAGCTTTGCCTGGGACGACTGCGTGCTCGCCATGTAGCTCTGGTGGTCCAGGCAAGCATGCTTCTTGAAGGCGGAGCATTCTCTGCAAAGGCTCCTTGTAGGTGTGGCTGGGTCACAGTAGCTCGTCAAGCCTCGAAAGAGAGACGAGCCACGTGCCGTAGAAGGTTGATACGCGTCGCGGCCGTGTACATCCCTCCAGTTCAATTTGGACAGCCGAATGTGGGGGTTGGCATGGTCTATCGCGACAGTATTTGGGCTCCCGGTGGAAATTTCACCTTCGATCCTGTCCCAACTCAAGTACCTCTTGCTGTGGATCACGTTTCTAGTAACGTCACACCTTTCCTGATATAACAGTGAAGGACATCCCAAGAGCATCAATATCGCAACCACGTATTATATAAACTAAATACAAAGAAATTCCTTACTATGGAACGCCTCGAGTGCCAGTAACCGGGATCAAGCCTGTTCTCCTTGTCGAGGGATCGTCGAGGCCACTGGGACGGGGCCGCGGCACGAGCCCTGGCTAGAGCATGCATGGTACGGACGGCAGCGGCTGTTTCTTTCCTCGTCATATAACCTCTGATTAGGGCTTGCAATTTAACGATCCCCTTTAATGCCTTCAACGCCTTCCTGGCCTGCAAGAAACAAAAAAAAGAAAGTTCAAGAAAGGTAAACATTTTAAGGTGACCAGAAACGACAGCGTTTACCAATAATTGTGGAAATGTACAAAACAAATGTTATTCTATTTCTAGCGTATGTACAAAAATTGCAAATACAATGAGGAATAATATATGGGCGCGATTTGTGGAAACATTACCAAAAACCCCCTGAAGACAGCCTGAATTTTCAAGGCGGCCCAACTCTCCCTGCCGCCGCATGAGACGGCCACCCTGCGGCTGCCACCATCGGCCATGAGCCTCACAATCACCACCGCGGAACGTGCAGCCACGACCGCCACGTCGGCGGCTTTCGCTGCAGCCTCCGCCAGCTTCTCCTCTGCCCTTTGCTTCTCCAACCGACTCAACCGAGCACGGTCGACGCCGGGGACCTTGTACGACCTGCTGCTGAAGCTCCACCTCTTCCTATCCTTACCTTGAAGGTCGAAGGAAGAAAAGCTGGCGACGTCGAAACCATCATCCTCGCTGTGGTTATGAGAAGCCTGATCACAGGAAGCATCGGCAGGCTTTCTTCCCTTGTTGAAACCGAGGAATCCCTTGAGCCATCTCCCCGCCCGGCCCATTGAAGACTGAGAGAAGCCCCTGCTAACTCTGTGAAGACAAAAAGAAGTTGCCTCATCAAGAATCCCAAAACTCCAGACATCCCTTTTTATACGAGGAGAACCGGTTAATCAATTAAAATTACAACCTTAATTTTGTATTACGAAAAAGTAAATGGGTGGTCAGTTGTCTGGCTGTCCTTTGATTTATGAACCCTGTCAAATATATTATAATAGGATAGGAGCAGAGCAATGCAGGGCAGAGGAGAGGGATCTAAAAGTCTAAATCGCCCCAACTTCTTCTTTAGAAACATCATATATATAATGAATGGGGACACCACTGTCCCCAAACACTTTCTAGGAATTGAATTTCGGAGATGAACCAAATGGAGAAACGAGATATGACCATGAAATTGCATAGAAATAAGAAAAGAAAACTGAAAATGGAGAAACGAGATGACCCTGAAATTTCTATGTTTGTAGATGGAGATGATGATGATGAAAAATCTGAAAAACCTGGGTCTGATTATTACATCACAAGATCTTCTGAAAGATTCCCTCCCAAGCATTCAATTGATTTCATTGGGGCTACATTTTTTCTTCTTTTATCCCTTGACAGGAGGCATGTGAGCATAGAGTTTTGTTCCCTTCTCTTCTTTGTACAAATCAACAAACAATTGGGTAATTTTCCAATTTGGTTTTTAATATTGTGGGTTTAGTGTTTGACTTTTTTCTTTTTTGAATAGGCTGAGTTAATTGGGGGGAGGACAGGGCGATTAGGTTGCTAATTAATGTGATTAAAGAAAGGGGTTTAATTCAGCAGGGATCGTGGCACTGTTTCGGGAGGGAGGGGGGGGGGGGAGAAGAGAGATTTTGGTCATTTGATTTCTCCCCTTTTATTTATTTGAATTAAAAAAAGAAAAGAACATTTTGGGAGTGGAAGACCCGAGAGATTGATTGAGAATAGAGAGTTCAAATTTTGAATTTTTAGTGGGTGGGGGGATGATGGGGATGGGTTGTTGAGATAGATGAAGTCGTAATATGGGGTTTCCTAAATTAGATGAATGAATGCGGGATTTGATCGTGATAGTGATCGTGATCGGGTCAGTACACAGAGAGAGAGAGAGAGAGACAGGTGGATAATTTAATTTCGTTATCAGAAGAAGAATGGTGATCTCGACTTAACTCTTTAGCCCTCCCCTCAATTTTCATATCTATTTATTAGAAAAATAAAATAAAATAAAATAGATGAGTAAAGAATGAGTGAATGGACGATATTGACGGGGGTGGTGGCATTTAATTTCAAGATTTTGTACGTGAAATAAGGGGGTTGGGATGGGAGGAGGAAGCTTCTTCCCCTTTCCTAACGTGAAAACGACATTCAATCATAAATATGGAAACTAAAATAATTACATCAAGCAACGAAATTTATGGCGAGCTGCATCTGCATCTGCATCTGCATCCATTTTAATTTTCTCGAACCAAAGGATATGAAAACTTTATACCGGATTCATACACTTGTGTGTCTCATGGTACTCCGTCCGATTTCGAGATCTGGCCGTGGTTAAGGGCTAAAACGTTAAGCGTCCCTCGCCCGCCAACTGGATAGATTGGTTTTGTCTAGGAAAGCGAACTCGAAAAGGCGATTGATTCCTCGGTTGTGTAAATTCAATTCGTCCACAATACCGAGACAAAAACAAAAAAAAAGTATTTTCATTTCGGTGTTATCTTTTGGGCGTGGGATTCAATGGACGGAATGTCTATTATTTGAATATTAAATTATTTTCGTTTTAGGGACGGAATGCCGTGATAAATATGGCAAGAGCCTTGCATGCTTTCCGATAACGTTTCCTAATATAAAATAAATAAATAAATTTGACGAGAATTTGAGTTGAGTGGGTTTTCCCAAATCTTTTTTCTTTTTATTGTTTTGACTCTCCTTGTTTTCTTCTTGCTGTTGTATTTGTCTTAAAATGGGATTATATAATAAAAAAAAGGATGAAAATCGCCCCTCCTCGAGTCTATAAATCCAATTCGCCACCTTTTTTGTTTTGGGTCCCCTGCAGAATTAGACGACGACAAAAGACATTCCCAGGGAGATCGCGTGGATGGGAAATGGTTTCGTACACGTAGAGTAGAACGCCTGCGGAAAATTTCAATGTTTAGGAATCGGCATGATAATACTTCTTTAAAAGGTTTATATGAAATAATAAGGGAAAGTTATTGTTTGATGCAGAATGGCCTATTAGCTCAGTTGGTTAGAGTGTCGTGTTAATAACGCGAAGGTAGCAGGTTCGAGACCCTGGACAAGGATCGATGCTGGAACGGGCCGAGGGAGTGCTGATCGACGGACAGCGTGATCTATCAAAGATAGAGTTCCATCGACCGCCTTCGTTTCAAGTGTTGTGCAATGGCTGTAAGTTTTTCTCTTTATGCTAAGTGAATTATTGTTCTTTCGTTCGTTTGTTTACATCATTGGCGACCACATTTTATCCAACACTTTAAGTCCCCGTTATATCGCGACTTGTTTTGCCATGCAAACACGTTTTTGGCGACCATAGTAGGAGCCGAAGCGAAGTTTTGTAGCACGGTATGCCAACAACCTGGAGTGCGGCAAACAGAATGGCTAATACTCACGGTGATTCGGAGGCCAATTCTGGGTAGGACCAGACAGCCAACAATGGCCGGAACCGTTGAAATGGGCAACAAACTGCCTAGAATATGGGGCAACAAAATACCTAGAATTTTGGACAACAAAATGTTCAGACGCAGGAGTGGGAGTCTCCCGCTGTGCCGAACACTTTGCCGAACGCACCAGAAATAGTCTCTTTTGACATGTTTCTACAGATTCAGGCAAAAAATTAAGATAACTTTTTGGAATTGCAGAAACAACTTCAGGGTTTGGCGGCCATAATCGATACTGAGTACTCTCCCGAAACTAGGGCGAGAAGGGCTGCTATTCGTGATGGAAAGCGTAGGGTGAGTTTCAATCACGAGACCACTCAAGATCTCCCCTCTGCAACACAAGATTATCGACGGGCTGAACCAACTAGGTCACGCTATGTCTCTGATGATCGAGGTGACTTTGTGACCCCGGATCGATTCAATCATCATAGTGATTTTATCGATCTTGATGATGACGCACATGATCATTATTGACCGCAGGCATATGCACTTCCTCATCGTCGACGGGAGAGTCATTACACAGGTAAACTGTCGACAACCCATTTGTGGGCCGCAAGTAGGAAGCCAACCCCCAAGAAGAAACCTTTTCAGTGACATTCCCAGGGAGGTTCCTACCTTTGATAGAGAGCCTAACAAAAATAATCTCGGAAGGGAAATCCCTAGAGTCCTTCTCGTGCCTGTCGATCCTGTTGGCTACAGGGACATCATTTCCCGAGTAATCGAACAGATGGTCCTAGGTGCGGTGCGCAGGGAAGATATCAACCTTTACAAGACGCCCTACCGTATTCGAGGGGCTTCAAGATCCTTGATTTCACTCGTTTCTCTGGCGAAGATGAGATGACGCCGATGGAGCACATAGCTCGATTTACTCATCAAACCGGTGGAGCATCGAACAACGATTACTGGAAGCTTCGACTCTTCCATAATTCGCTCACTGGACCAGCGTTTACCTGGTATATTCATCTTCCACCGAACTCAGTGTAGAACTGGCAGGACATGCAGACGCATTTCATGCAGGCCTTCTCCACACTTGATTCGACCATCTCTCTGGTTGAATTGGCTAAGATGTGATAGCAGCCTGGAGAACTTGCAGCGACTTTCCTACAGCGATTCAGAAAGGCTCGACTCAGATGTAATACATCGATCAGTGAAGATGAGGTTGTCGGTGTAGCTCAGGAAGCTCTCGATATATGAATTCGAAAGAAATTCCAAGGAGAAAAATTCAGGGATCTTTACGAACTCTCATTGAGGGCCACAAAATATGAAAATATACTCGGAGAAGAGTTGAAGGAGCGTACGACATATCAAGTCGAAACCACGCATGTGGAGGTCGATATGGCTGAGTTTGTCAAAGGCGAAGCTACTATTTGCGACCCTCTGTCGAAGAAAAACTTCAAAGCGAAAGCATCTCAGAAGTCGAATGAAGAGAGAAAATACTCTTTCGATATTGAGAAGGGTGACGAAATCTTCGACTGGTTACACAAACGAGATCGAATCAAGCTGAAACCTGGCCATTGACTCCCTTAGACTGATAGGGAGAAGAACAAAACTATTGTAAATGGCATGGGTCTTTTAGCCACGCCACCCGTGGTTACTTGTCCTTTATGAATTTAATTCAGGATCTTATTGAGCCGAAGATTCTCTGTTTCAAAGAGTCGGAAGAGCTATCTTCCGTCGATCAAAAACCTTTTATTGATTATGAAGTACATACATTCGACATTAACATGGTTGATGTTATTCGACGTGCTTTTCAGGAATCCAGTGTTTCTGGAAAAAGTTATGTGGTCAACAAGCTGTTCAAGAGGCTTCTCGACAAAGGGTTCGTCTCTTGCCTAGTGGCTGCTTCGAAGTTGAAGAACGAAGTTTGCTGGTGGCATATGCATGAGACTCATACCACTGATAAGTGTTTCACTTTTAAGAAGTTCCTCCAATCACACCAGACAAAAGACTGGTTCGATCTGACACCGGTGGAGAAAGCTGGGACAGGGATTTCTCGTAGGGATCCTTCGAAGGTGTTTAATCAAACCCCGATTATAATACTAGTAACCGGGGTAAAATAGTCATTTCACATCAAAATTTAGAATAATTAGGTTCGGAAACACTGTTCAAAGTAGTAAAATTTCTTAGTCAACGCCTATAAAATAGTAATAGTTTACTACTTATTTTAGTAAAAACATGCTTAAAGTAGTAAACATTTACGACAAACCCTACCTATTTACTACCAATTTTACCAACTCAAACACAATTTTACTAAAAATCACAACGAAAGTAGTAAACAATTACTACTTATCGACATAATTTGTACAGTTAAAAGTAGTAAATTTTACTACTTTTTATACTACTTTTACGCTGACTTTACTAAAAAGGAGAAATTTAGTAAAGTCAACGGAGATGTAGTAAAAAAAGTAGTAAAATTTACTACTTTTTTTACTACATCTCCGCTGACTTTACTAAAAGTGTGGTTTTCTTAGTAAATTCAACGCAAATGTAGTAAAAAATATAGTAAATTTTACTACTTCTCCGTTGACTTTACTAAAAATGAGGTTTTAGTAAAGTCAGCGTAAAAGTAGTAAAATTGCACTGCGGTGAACAGTTCAGAAGTAGTAAAATTTACGACATTTTATACTACATTTTCGTTGACTTTACTAAAAGAAGACCAAAAAGTAGTAAAATTTACTACTTTTTTTACTACTTTTGCGTTGACTTGAGTAGTAACGGTCAACTTTTAGTAAAATTTACTACTAATTTTAGTATTAATTAGTAAACTACGTAAGTCTCACGTGCACGTACCGTTAGCCGCTTCCCAACGTCTATAGCTTCGGGGTCATCTTACTCGAAGTGATCAAGTGGCAGCCTGCTCTCATGTGGGTTGGACATTGAATGACTGGATACTCCTCCTTAATATTGACCCCGAGACATTTTCACCAAATTGCCCAATCTGAATTAATGTAATAGAAGTTAATCTTTTAATCATTTTTATTTTTAAATTATAGTAAAATATTAACTTATTCTTTTAAAAAAGGAAAAAAAAACTCATACGAAAATATACTTTATATTTCGAAAAAGTTGAAGTAGTTTACCCTTTTAAGAAAGAAGTTGAAAAGGGAATTAACGGATGGTTCAGGATTTAGGCTCCATTCCAAGTTTTAATGCGGCGAAGGAAAGTGAACATAATTGTTTATGAATTATCGGTTTTAAAGGAATTTCCAATGTTGCCCTCTACTCGTTGCTATAGTAGTCTTTTCAAGTTTGGGGTATTTTGGCCCTTAAATAATTTTTTTTTTTTTAAAAAAAACATTTCCAGATTCCTCACCATTTCCAGCTAATTCCGTCGATTTCAAACAAATCCTTAGAATATCATTGACGGACGGCAATCGATACGAATGGAGTATTGTTAAAGAAATTAGTTTTTGTAACGAATCTAACAATGTTCTCCACCATTAAAGCTCAATTAGTCCGCGAAAATGAATTGGTTTGGTGAATGTTTTCGGCATTTTCCCCCACGTTCTTTTCTTTATTGTGGTGTTGATAGGCCTCGTTTGTTTGCCCATGGATAATTATTATTTGAACATCTCTTCATAATATTTTTAGCAGGAACGATAATTTCAGTAATTCTGATATCTGTTTTGGAAATTATTATTTTTAACATCCTGCTCTTATTAACATCCTAAACTTACATTTCGCGGTGTAAATGAGAAGAGTCGAGTCCGAACACTCTTGAACTCGAGATCTAGTTTATTTTTATAGCAAGAGCTCGTTCTAGGCTCATTGCGAATGTTCGATTGGGCTTGATTTGAACTCGAGATCAAGCTCATTTAGGCTTAGTATTCGGCTCGTTTTGAGCTCGAGCTCGTTTTAGACTCGGTACGAATATACAATGAAGGACAAATAGTTATTAGTTTTATATGTCATTCAAATTTTCAAATATCAAAGGCCGAGTTAGTGTTTGCCCCCAAAGGATGCTAAAAAACTCGATACGAATAACACAATTTGTTAGACAAATGATGGTTGTTCAAATCCATGAATTACATCGGTTGAGAAAGATAGCACCGAGTGTACACCTCTACTTGAAAAACGATATAAAGTTAAAAGCGATGTCAACAGTACATTTCTTTTCAAAGAGAAAATCAGTTATCACCAATCTATAAGACGAAGCTTGCATCGTCCATGATTAATAATGGAATAAGTAGGTAATCTCTGTTGGTTGTTTCGTTTCCTACAAAATGAGATGAATATCAATAACTAAAAAAATAAATGTAGAAATTGCATAAGAACTTTACCATGTTACTTGTTGTGCATCGTCAACGCAACAAAAATAAATTTATATTTCAACCTAACTAAAATAGCAAGGGCAAGCAAGAGTCGATCCCACCGAGAATTGCACTGACAAATTACTCTTAACATCGTTCTCGGCAATCGGTTGATGTTAAGTAGAAAAGAAAGTTGAGTTTAAATAAAAGCAAGAAATAAAATAAAACAACTAAGATTTACCAATGATAATAATATCTAGGACATCCGACTTTCCCTCGCGTCTTATGCACCCGATCCCCTTCTTTCTAATGCTACCGAATTATTATAATTGCTAACATAGGTTGCCAAACTCTCCCCATAGTTCTCCCAAACATCCAAAAACGTACCACCATGTATCAAATTCCCTACTCTATTCCTAGGCATGGAACTAGTAATGGCCCATTATATTTAAACCCTATATAGTTACCTAAGGTGTTCAGGTATATCCATATCCATTACACTAAAGCCCGGTTCCCCAACACATAAACTTCTTAAGCTATTCAATTCTAGATCTAACATAGGTTACCCTCCCGAGTCTCCCTAGGTTGTCGAATCAATGCTAAAGGGAGATCAGTCATTTAACACACATTAAGAACATAATTGGATAAGCAATTAATAAAAATCCGAATCACATAAAGGAAGAAGGGTTTAGGGTTTAGGGACATAGGAACACGAGGTTCCAGCATAGCCCTAGAAAAAAGAATTAGTTAATCACTAAAGTAAATGAAAACATAAAATCAAATCTAAAAGTAATCGACATAAAGTAAACTAAGAAAAGTGGGTTGGTGGAAATTGTCTTCGTCGTTGACTCTTGTCTCTAATAGCCTCCTAGGTCGAATCCCCCCTATAAGGGCTTGAACAAAAAAGTCTTTATATATCTCCTAAAAGAACCCCTAGAAAATCTAAGAAAATCTGGAAAGGAAATATTATTGGCGTCCGTACGTGCAGCTGCGCAGAAATCTGGTGCAGCTTCACCAACTATTCTGTCGCCTGGCTAACCCTACGCTTCAGCTGCACTGAACTCCATTGCAGCTGCACCGAGTGTTTGGCCTCCTCTCTTGCGTCTCGCGCAGCTGCACTGATTTTGTTGCGGCTGCACCGACCATCCGGATCCGCAACGTCTTCATGGCTCCTCCTTCCATCTTCAACTCTTCTTCATTTTATTCTAACTATCAACATAAACAAAGTATATGGAGTGAGGAGACAATAAAGAAACCAAAATACCTAACAATTAAACGACTAAAATGCCTACAACTAACCAAAATCAAGTCTAAAACATTATCCCTTAACTCTATATTCATTGAGTTATCATTACTTTTATTGACTTTGTGTAAATTCTTATGCCAGCCACTTCCACAAAGTAGAAGTTGCACATTTTCTTGAGACAACGACGCACGATAAGCATAAATGGCTCTTCCAACTGCACTAAAAGTTGCCTTTGAAGCTACACATATAATGGGAATGGCAAGAATGTCATGGGTCATTCTAGATAAGACATGACACTTCGATGTACTAACTTTCCACCATTCTAATGCATCAAAGCTTGAACATGTATCATCAATACAACAACCCTCTTCAAGATTGTTCTCTAACTCACTCATCGAAGGTTGAGCAAACTCTGACCAACTCGATGATGAAGAAAACAATTCGATGGTCATCGTATTTTGCCCACTTTTTGATAATTGTTCTTCATTATTGCTGTTGTATTCAGCCGCATATTCATCAAATAAGTCATGCAAAGCATCACAGTCAACTTTAATATTGGCATTTGATTCATTGATTGAATATAGCATTGGAAAACAAAACTCAGTCACCCTAAATTTGCATCTTGGATCTAAAATTGATGCAATAGCCATCAACAAGTTGCAATCATACCAATACTTGTCAAACATTTCTTTTATCTTATTCAACATCGAAAAGAAAAAATGCTTCACATATTCGATTTCATTGAGACTTCTATCCAACATAATCTTCACCTTATGAATTTCGTGAAGAAATAAGTTAAAAGTGGAGTACTCACTACTTGAAATAATATTGGTGACGAAATTAAAAACACACAAACTTGTTAAACTTTCACCCGTTTTCAACATTTGAGCAATAACCGTAAGATGCTTCTTGCTATGCACATCGTAGAAAAACCTCTTTGAACTTGATAGCCTTAGGCAACATTTCATATGTCGAATTCCATCTAGTTTTATAATAAATGATAAGTAGTTGTAGTAGTTGCACAATCTTCGAGAACATCTTCAATGCCTCATTGTGATTTATGAAAACCACACTATTATGGATATCTTCAATGATGTTTTTTATTTCCAAAAGTCCATCTTAAACAATAAGATTCAATATGTGTGCATAACAACGAAAATGAAATAGTTTCCACCACAAAACAACTGCTTTTGCTTGAAAAAAGTATTCTTCAAATTCCTCGATGCCACATCATTCTTCAAAACATCGTGAAGAGTAACTGAAAGAACCTACAGATAACATAATACGATTTAATGAGATTGAATAAGATAATCAAAATTTAAATCAATTTTCAATAAAATATCAATAAGATAAAATATTAAGTACCTTATTCGCAAATCTCATTCCTTCAAACATTTATAAATGTCATCAGAAATATGAATCTCATGAAGAGGAGGTGAAAGATGTACAAAATAAAAAGCTCTCTTCTATATTTTCTAATTAGAATCGACAAAGTGGCAGTTATCACCATAAATTCAATTTTTTTGTGATTTAAGTTTCACATATCAGTAATAAGACTAATCTTCTTCACATCTTTCAACATACACTACAGTTTTTGTTTCTTATTTTCATACTTGCACACAATTATTCTTGATGGTGTTGCGTGATAACTTCTCCCACTCAGGCATTCCACTCATTTGCATAATGTTGAATACTTCTTCTTCAACAATCGAGAATGGATGTTCATGCAGTAGAATCCAATGTACAATGACCTCTCACATTTTTACCGTATCAAGCTTCCCATCTGTACAAGCAGGTGCCATCATAGTTGAAGTAGAACCAACAGGCTTGAATGATAACATTTGTTGTTGTTATCCTTGTTGTCCTCTAAGATGACAAGCATTTAAGTGCGTCCTCGGGTGAGTAGTCACGGAACCATAGTGAAATAAATGTGCGTTACAATGGATGCACTAAACTTTCTTACTTCCATTTACAAGAGATACTATATTCATCTCATGCCAAACCAATGAAATCTTTGATTTCTTTTTTACTTGAAATTCACGAGTGCCATACTCATTAGTTGTTTCTCCTTCACACTTACTTGTCTTTATCTACTCCAATATCATTCTTGACTTTCTTTTGTGTCACCACTACTTGGATTACTAGGTTGGCCAACTAATTCTTGTATGTGTGATGATACCATAAAAAAAAAACCCATTAACAACATTAATCGCCAGACTTAATTGCAAATAAAACAAAACCAAGATAAAAGATTTGCTAGACTATCAAAGATTAGCAGAACACAAAGGAAGTAAGGAAATTCATGGTTATGGATGAGCTGAAAATGGATAAATAAAGGAGCAGACAGACAAACATACAGACAAAGTGTGGCTTTAACTATTGGCTATTGCGAATAAAAAGTCAAACATGAAGGCACTGGTTTTTATTTTTTGTTTCATTAAACTAATGCCTTTGCTCTCAACCGATTTTCTTAAAATCTCGCTCATGTCTTCCTCTGGTATCCATCACCTTTGTCCATCTGACTGGGCACACTATTGGGGCGTATTTCACCATCCATCATTCGCCCTCTTTGGTCATTTTCAGAAGTTTTGTTGGAAGAAGCTATTTTCACATGAACAGATTGTTCCGTTCACGTTTGTACGGTTCTACACATTTATACAGAAAATTTCTTTACTATACAAAACTTTTTCGCGAAGTACGGAATTTTTTGTAGTCACATATCACTTGCTCTAAACATTTCATTTCTTGCTTCTAACTCAATGTATCTTTTGCCGCGATACAAGTGCTTTTGTTGTTCATGTTCTTATCGATGACTCCTTCGAAACGTTTGAGGTCTTGCTTATTTGTTTTAGAGTTTGAAATACTTTGTCGCCTCAATAATGAAAACATGGTTTCACATACATTGTAAAATTAAATAATGTAACCATAAAGACTAATGATCCATTGAAAATGTTAGTATAGGAATGAATTATCTATCCAGAAGAATAATGTTATATGTCCTTCCAAGGACTTTATATAAGGAGAAACAATCTCCAAGTCTTGTCAGAAATTTATAAAAGGCTAAGAAAACATTCTATCGTAAGAAGTAAAAGAAGGCTTCACGATCGGTAAAAAAATTGCTCTTTCAAAATTCTTATTCCTTATTTCTAGAAATACTTCGTAGTGTTGGAAAAGTTCCTCAACCCCTTTTCGTCATACAATAAAGTCTCGCTTTCCAAACAACCCCAAGAATCTACTGCTGGAAAAAGGCATCAATTCCCATATTTTCTCTATGCAAAAATCTATTTTCGTACGATCCATTGAAGAATTAGGACGTATTCTAGTGATGTTATTGAAGTTTCAGGAGTTTGGGAAAGTGAATCTTTAAGATACTGGCTAAAACCAACATTTATTGTAAGAGCTTGATTTGATGAGTCTTGAAATATGTCACAAAGAACGTCGAAACATATGATGCTCTCCATTATCGATGAGTAAGATATCCTTGATAACTTTTCAAATTTGAAAGCTTCCTATTTGAATTGCGTGTCAATAGAGGTAAAGCAAACCACTATTTATAAGCTGAATGAGTCATTTATATTGATAGTTAAGAGGAATATATTATAAATAGATTTTGCTGGCCGAGTTTCATATTTGTTGGAGATCAACACCGACCCTTATCTCATGGATAAATTTAGGATTTTGATGTCTTGGTGTAGTTACATTTCTCTTGGCAGGTAGGTAAATTTTATGGTAGAGAAACAACAAACATAGGAAAGATATTTCTAGAATTAAGCTTATATTAGCATGATATAATGACATGGAGAATCCATTGTCATAATTTAGACCCGAGGCTTTGTTCTTCCTCTTCTATTTTTCTTTTGTCTTTAGATTTTAGGTGGGTTTCTAGTACTAGACGAATGGATTTAGCTTAGGTATCAACATTTGTGAGCTTAACATTTGGCATTAGAGTCGTGCGATCAGGACAGATGTCTAACAGAATTGCTACCGAAGTTATGTCGGGGAATTTGCAATCGGGGATTGCGTTGGGAATAAGACGCGTACCAAGTTACGCTTTCAGAAGTCGAGTTCGGTATAACAAAATTTAACACTGTCAACAAACCGAAGAAATTAAACTACAAATATTATATCACGTGGAAAACATGCATGGAGTCCTATATTCAAGGTTAAGATCTCTACGAGATTATTGGCGAGAGCGGAGCTACATCGCTTGAGGAAGATACAACTGTACTATGAAAATGGAGGACTACGGTAGGGAAGGCCATTATTCGCCATAAAAATTACCATAAAGGAGGAAATGTTGGAACATCTAAGGTACATTGTCATGCCGAAGGATGCTTGGGATATATTAGCAACTAGGTTTTCAAAGAAAAATGATATGAGGCATTAGTTTTTAAAGAATGATATATTGGCAATTAGAGAAGGAGAATTATAAAATAATTATCACTAAACCAAAGTCAGCATGCCAGGAGATTTCAGAGTTAGGCCCAAGATCCATGATTATTAATGATAGAATAAAGAGGATAATTATTCATGGATTACGACCAGAGTATATGGGATTTATTCTGAGGTGTAAGGATGGCCAACGCCGTTGTCCCTAGAAGATTTAAAAAATTTGATAGTTAATCAAGAGACGCTGGAAAAGCAGTTGACGGGTGTTAACCTGAAAAATGAAGAAGTTTTGTACAATAGTAAGGGAAGAAATAAAAGATTTGTTAAAACACAAAGAAAAAATATATTATGAAGGAGATGGAAGTGGTCACGAGCAAAAACATGAGCGACTATAGGAATAGAAAACCCAAAAGGTCACCCAATGAAAAGACGAAGAATATTTCAATTGCTACAAGATGATACATTATGCCCACGACTGCTAGTCCAAGAAGAAGAGGAATGTGAATAAGTCAAGCGAACACACTTCAAAAGAGGAGGGGAATTTAGAAGCTTCGCTCGCTGTTTTGGAAGAAGAGCAATTATTAAACGACCATCCATGCTTTTGCAGTAGTTCGCAGTAATTTTGTGGACTACTCAAACAATTGGATATTTGACTTTGGATGATTTAACCATATGAAAGGACCAGGAGAACTTGCAGGAGTTGTCGGAACATAACAGATAGTGCGTCATCGCCACTACCCACAACTCAAGATTGCCCATTGCTCATATTGGCCCACTACCAACAACTCAAGTCTACCATGTCCTAAGAAAAAAGAAGAATATTTTGTTATTTACTTAATTGACAGCCACTGACAACTTCGTGGTGTTCGGGCCAGATGATGTCAAGGTGTATCGTGATTTGTAGCTTTCAAGAACATCGTTCATGGAAGGTTGAATGATATACTCCATCTACGTCATGTCTGTAGAGTCAACGTACATAGATAAAGAAAAGAAAACGAAATGACATACTTATTGCACGAGAGACTGGGCATGTTAGTTTCCATAAGTCGAAGATCATGATGAGCAGGAGATGCTAAAGGGACTCCCTCAATTGGTGGTGAACGTCGACAACATCTACTTAAGTTGTCAGTATGGTAAAGTACACCGGTGACTATAGGAAGTGTCCAAGTATAAGGCTGAAGAATTACTGCAACTAATCTATTCTAATGTGTTTGGTTCGGTGAAGCCCCCATTGGTATGCGGTTGCAAATATATGGTGACATCTATCGATGACTACTCTAGGTACGTCCAGACGGACTTCATGAAAGAAAAGTCAGAAGCATTACAAAAAAATTTAAAGAACTGAAGAACAAGGCAGTGAAGGAGGTGCAGAATAAGGTGGTGCACATACATACAACTGAGGAGAGTATACCTCTAGGGACTTTTCAAAGTACATGAAGGATTCCAAATTAAGAAGACAATTGACATGTCTACACACACAACGACAGAATGGTATTGCAAAAAGAAAGAACATGCTTCTTGTAGAAGTATTGGACGCGCGCCCTCCAACCTAGCACGTGCGTGGCAGTTCGAACGACCCGAGGATCCGAGCCTGCTCCCCAAGGCCCAACCAGTCGACGTCACGACTCGAGCGTCGGACTCTGTGGAAGGGAATTGGGTGATCCCTCCCTGAGTTCCTAACTGGGCGACTCGGGAGCGATCGTGTCGTCAGTTCCTCATCCAAAATGGCTCCGTAAAAAAAGTTATTGTTGTTTAACTTAGGTAAACTATACGGAGTCGCCACCGACTTTATTTATAAAATCTGTTTTAAGTCGGAAAAAAACAGTGGTTCGAGGATCCTTAATTACTGACTCTTACACTTAGACATGCGAAAAGGTGGCATTTGCTCAAAAAATTTGTTTCTGTTTAATGGGCGTTGGACCCGATCCGGGCATCACTCCGAACTCATGTCTCTGTTTTATGGGCGTTGGACCCGATTCGGGCTTTTTGGGCCCGAACTCATGTTTATTTGTTTTACAAACATCATGCGATGATAATCCCATGGGCCTAAATAAAGCATGCGGGCAGACATAGACAATTATCAAGATCAAAAGGAGCGGGGAAGGGTGGTGATCGTGCGCTTATGCACTTGGGCCAAAGACCCGTTACATGTGGAAATAAAGAAAATCGGGAGGCCCGCACCATCCTCATGTACCTGAGGCCCGGCCTGGGGAGGGGAGGAGCTTATGTTGTTGTTGAATTCGTCACATGGTGCTGCTTTGGTGACATCCCTCCACCACGAGTTCCCCGAAGTTTTCGTTAAAATTATTTATGCAAAAGAAAAAAGAAGTGGTTAGAAAAATTTAAATAATAACAATAATTTAATCTGCCACCAATTACATGTTGTCCTTGTGTTTCTGTTTTTTTAAGTAAATTAATTATTATTTTTAATTAGTTTAATTGAGAATTAAAAATATATATATATTAAAAACAATTATTGTTAAAAAAGTATGACATGTTTTTTTTTTTAAAATGGTTTCATCAAGAATTAAAAAAAACAATAAAAGTAATTATTGTTTAAAAAAACATACGACATGTTTGTTATAAAAAAATTGGTTTAATCGAGAATTAAAAAAAATATAGTAAAAATAATTATTGTTAAAAAAAACGATATGTTTAAAAAAAAAGGTAAATTGATTTATTATGAGAAAGTAGTTTAATTTACAATTTAAAAAAAATAACTAAAAATAATTGAGTTAAATAAAACCTCCATAATCTGATTTTTTAAAATAATAATAATAATTACGAAATTGATATTATAAAAATGATGGTAATAAAAAATTAAATTATATTATATGGAAAAATGATTTAATTGATAATTAAAATAACTCGATTAAAAATATTAACGTTAAAAAAGGACGTGAAGTGAAAAAAAGATATTAATTTATATATTTTTTCTTACATAAAATTGAGACGTTGTTGAAGAATAAAAAATAATAAATTATAATAGTAATTATATAAAAATCGTAATTAATAATAATAAAAATAACCATATGAAGACAAAAAAAATTAACGTTGGACAAAATATGAAGACATCATATTTTACCTTTGGGGCTACGTCTATGCCAGTTTATCTAGCGGAGAGTGAGGGGATTTGCTGTCCGCCAGATTTGAGGAGGTCGTCATTGGACGATTGAGGATGAAAATGGGAACACCAAAACATCGTCTTCAACTTCATGATCTGCATATGAAAAGAAAATATCAGTAGCAAAAGAAACCTCCCGTAAGACCAAGTGGCTACGGGAGGTGATTTTTTCGGGTTTTGGCTTAAAAAAGGGACGACATCATTGGCTGCCGCTGCGGCGTCCAAAAGAATTGACGACCATCACGTTTGTTGTTCCAGTGGCAAATCCCGGTCGTGGTTGACGGCTATCGGGATTGAGCTGGCGATAGGAGTTTCTCCGTGGGCATAGCTAGACCTACCTTGGGGTCGCTGAAGGGTAGATCGTCTCTCTAATGTGGGAGCGTATGAAAGTGGGAGAGCGTCTCTGTCCCCCTCCCTCTATGTCGGATTCTTTTTAAAGTGTTTTTGCTCCTCCTCCTTTAGGAAGGAATTCCTTAGGGAAGGAAATCAATGACTGATTGAAGGATCAGATAAATCAAGGCGAAAAAATATCGATTGATTTTATCCCCCAGAATCAGATAAATCAATATCTCCTGAAATCGTTAATTGATTGGAGATTATCTGAGAAAATAAATCAGGTAAATAAAGCGTGAAATCCTGGACAGATTGGGAGGATTATGGGAAAGAAAAATTGTTTGTTAACAAAAATAAAAAATGGATTTGAGGTATTACAGTTTGCCCCTCCTTGGGAGGAAATCTGAAAATATTTTCTCGCAAGGATAAATACCTCAAATTATGTTTTGGGGTTATCCTTGGCCAACACGTATTTTGAGAGTTCATCAAGAAAATCATTAGCAGTGACAAAGACTTCATAAAACTGAGATGATCAGGCATGTGTGATTATGATGCACATGCATGTTATACTTTATTTTGAACAAAAATGTTACAATTGCTTCTGAGTGAGATTGGAGAATAGCTTCCTGACTTCTCTCATGAGTCATTTTTATTTTTCTGAAATATATCTCGGTTAGACTTCAGAATTCCTTTGATTTGGATGCTCATGTCCCAGTCGAAGGAATCTCTGTATGGTTGTAATGTAGGTCTGGCGTAAGGCCTTTTTAGGTATAGGCTGAATTTATCATTTTGAAGGAATGAGTCTAAGGACCTCATCGGAAGCTGTTGTACTATAGAAGTTCCACCGTCCAAACAAATTATCCATCTTCCTGACAGCAGGCTTTTGAGATGCGTCGTTAGGGGCATCACTATTTTACTTGAACTTGGGAATATATTTTTGGGAATGTCTTCTCTTCGCTTTGTCCTGGAGATAACACCTTTGTTTTTGCGACCGTTAATGTCGGCCCTGGTGCTTTAATTTGCTTTTTTGTTCATTGTGCTTTGCTTTTGAAGAGTTTGATCACTACGCTTTTTTTTATGACTTTGAGGAACATTTCCTGGTCTTGTCCCTTTTCTCTATTGGGGATGTTTTGGACTCCTTGGGGATTTTCGCAATGTTGATGAAGACGATCATCTTTGGAAATGTCTCAACTGTGCATGTCTGTTGATGGTGCTTCTTCACTTGGAGCTTTAGGAAGTGTCACCTCTGTGGTCCATTGCTTCCGGTTTCTTACTACAGGATCTCCATTTACCTCAATGTGAGGCGGTCCTTAGACTCGGAAGGCGTAGTGTATACAGAAAATTTCAAATTTTGCTCGAAAGGGGTTAGCAATGGTCAATTTTTGTGTTTTGGGTAGAGAAGAAATGCTCGATCTCATCCCGGTTTGAGCATTTTTTGTCAAAGGATTCGCTGTCCGCCCGAACGTTTACATGTGAACCCTCATAGTGTTTGCACTCACCACTCTAGGGTAGGTGTTTAGGAATGGGTTTGCCTTATCCACTCTCGCTCAGAAGCATTCTTATTGTCAAAAATCTTTCCAAATTTTATGCAAATGGGCACACAAAAGCTGAAGGAATAAATAAGTTCAGATACACAAACCTCTTTGGAGATATCATATTGAGGTGGTGCTCCTATGCAAGCTTAACGGGGAAAGTGTTTGCACTTTCATGCCCTAGTCATGGTCCTTGATATTAGACTCGGAACGGCTTCCAACCGACCATCCACGCCATTGTCAAAGAGTTTGTACCGTACTGTGCGGAATTATTGGGCCTACACAGTTGACAACGTACAAAAATAGAGTTAGCTCATGTACTTCGACTCTCACTTGGGGAGATTATAAAAAAGTTGGGTATTTGCTGGAGATATGAGATGAATATGCCCATCTCGATGGACGTTCTGGAAGAATATGCTTGTATATTCTACTCTTGTTGAGGATTGCGGTGGTTTTAACCGACTCCAGCTGGGGAAATAGATGACTCCGTCTGGGGGAATGATAAGAAATTTGTTAGTGAGTAGTGTAGCTGATACTCCCTTTCGGTATGATCATCCTTGTTGACAATAAAGGCAACTCCGAAACTTTGGTTCGAAATTTTCCACCCGATCGCTCGCGCCTTTGTCTGTAATGTAAGATGCTCATGTACCTACACAAGGCAAAGGACAGATAACAAGTAAGATCATGTAACTTGTTTCTCTTGAAGTTTGCTCATGTAACTCCATGAAGTAGAGCTTTGATACTTCCCCTTTTTGGTTTCGTTATTGCATCTTCGTCCGATGGAATCGAATGATTAACGATGGTTACTCCTGCCCGATGTCTATTTTATAAGGAAGCTCATGTACCTGAGAAACAAGTAAGTTCATGTTACTCGTTTCTATTTGAGTAAAACATGAAGTTTGTTCATATATCTTCATTGATAAAAAGGGTGAAATAGAGTTTTGGTACTCCCCTTTTGTATGGTTGTGTCATTGTGTCTTCGTCCGAAGGAATCCAAGGATTGACGAAACCGCCACAAGCATTTGGCTTGAAGCTTTGCCACCCTCGCCTTCGTCACAGGTTTTTTGTACCATTCGTGTGAGAAGCTCTTGTACCTGCCCACGAGACAAAGAACGTAAACGAAATAAGCTCATGTAATCTCGTTTAATTTAATGAAGAGAGTAGTAATTGTGAGATTATCCCTTTTTCATGAATAGTACTAATTCAAAACCCTGACACAATTTAGCTGTAGTAACGTCGTAGAGCGTCCGCATTGATTGGTTATGAAAGTTCTCCATCCATCTTTGTTAGGATGGTCGCTCCTCCCGAGAAAACATGTTTAACGACGAATGGTTCCTCGTAGTTTGGAGCAAATTTTCCCCTAGGATCTTTGACGTTTGGCAAGATCCGTTTGAGGACGAGGTCTCCTGGTTTGTACTTGACCTCTTTGACCTTTTTGTTAAATGTCATAGACATGCGTTGTTGATAACATTCCATGTGGTCGATTGCGGCAAGTCGTTTCTCATCGATGAAGTAAAGGTGGGTGAGATGGTGATTGGCCTTCTCTTCTTCGGTCATGTTGCTTTGGCACGAGATCCGAAGAATAGGTAGCCTCTGCTGGAATGACTGCTTGAGTGCCATAGACGAGTTCGAAGGGAGCTGCCCCAGTCGAAGTGCGTATCGTTGTCCATTAAGCGAGTAATGCGAAAGAAAGCTTATCGTGCCAATCCCGATATGTGATTGTCTTCTGAAGAATCCTTTTTATGTTTTTGTTGGCAGCTTCAACTGCGCGGTTCATTTGTGGACGATATGGTGAAGAGTTTAGGTGTTTGATTCGAAATTCAATGCATAGACTATCCATTTGTTTGTCGTTGAAGTTTGTGCCGTTGTCAGTGACGAGCAGCTCTGGAACTTTGTATCTGGCGATGATGATTGTCCGCGTGAAACGTATGACGTTATTCGCGGTGACTTCCTTGAAAGATTATGCTTCGATCCATTTAGTAAAGTAGTCGATGGCGACCAGTATGAACCGATGTCCGTTTGATGCCCTCGGATTAATCGGTCCGATGACGTCCATGCCCCACATTGAGAACGGTCACGGTTCAAATAGTGGGTAGAGCCTTGTTGGAGGGACGTGCACCTTGTTGGTGTAGATCTGACTGTGGCAGGTTTTGACGTATTTGATGCAGTCGGCCTCGATTGTTAGCCAATAGTATCCCTGACGCATGATCTTCTGAGCGAGAGCATAACCGTTCATGTGTGGTCCACAAACGCCTTCATGGACTTCGAAGATGATGGCCTGAGCTTCCTGTTCGGTGACGCACCGCATGAGGGCTGTCGTGAAGGACCTCTTGTAGAGCACGTCGCTATTAAGGAAGTAGCTCATTGCAGTACTTCGGATGAATTTGCATTCCTTTCCTGTGCTGCCTTGGGGAAAAGCGCCCATTTCTAGGTAAGCTTTGATGTCTGCAAACCATGGTGGTGAGTCCTCAGATTGGCAGGGCTCGACATGCATACAACTTGGGGCTTCAGCGATGTTGATGCGAAGAGGCTCTATGTCCATTTCTCCTGCTAATGGAATCATTGATGCAAGAACAACAAGAGCGTCTGCGAAACGATTATCTGCCCGTGCGAGGTAATTGAACTCTATATCAACGAATTGGCGGACTAGTGTTTGTAGGTAGTCCTGATATGGGATGAGCTTTGGGTCCCGTGTGCGCCATGCCTCGTTTGTATGGGAAATGATGAGTGCTGAATCTCCATGAACGTCAAGAAATCGGACTCGCATATCGAGTGCACGTAATAGACCAAGGATGCATGCTTCGTATTCGGCAATGTTATTCGTGCAGGGGAAAATGACTTTAGCAGCTGTAGGATAGTATTGTCCGTCTCGGGATATTACCACTGCACCAATACTGAACCGGAAGAGTTGACTGCTCCGTCGAAATACATTGTCCACCGCTGTTGTGACTCGGTGAGGAAGATGTTTTCGTCTGGTAATTTGATTTCCAAAGGCGAATTGTCTATCCCTGGATATT
Organism: Melastoma dodecandrum; assembly: GCA_029817715.1. Taxonomy (NCBI): domain Eukaryota; kingdom Viridiplantae; phylum Streptophyta; class Magnoliopsida; order Myrtales; family Melastomataceae; genus Melastoma; species Melastoma dodecandrum. The sequence goes on along the minus strand of JARUPY010000309.1, from coordinate 59,997 downwards.
CTGCAATGTGATCAGCGATTGTTATACCTTTGATTGATTTAGTTGAGTGGAATCTAATGCCGAATTCAGCTAGCTGTAACTGCCACTTGGAGACTCTTCCTATCAATGTTAGTTTGTCGAAGGGATGTTTGAGGGGATCATTTTCAGGTACTAGTAGGATCTTATAGTGTAGAGTGCACCGTCAGAGTCGGTGCAGAACCCAAACAAGTGCGCAACAGGTACGTTCTGAAACAGTGTACCGAGACTCGCAATCCGTGAATTTCTTACTTAAGTAATATACCGCATGTTCCTTGGTGCCTGGCAGTTGTTGGGCAAGCACAGCTTCAAATGACCCTTCTCGAACTGTGAGGTAGAGCATGAGAGGGTGCCCTGGCATTGACGGGATGAGGACGGGTGGTTCTGTTAGGTAGGTTTTTATCCGCTCGAACGTGGTTTTGCAATCGTCGTCCCATTCAAATTTGACATCTTTCCTTAGTTTCTTGAACAGTAGTTTGCACGTATTTGCCAAGTTTGATATGAACCTCCCAATGTAGTTGACACGACCCATGAAACCTCGAATCTCCTTAACTGACTTTGGTGCTGGGAGATCACGAATTGTCTTGATTTTGTCAGGGTCGATTTCGATGCCTTTGCTGCTGACAACGAACCCTAGAAGTTTCCCTGATGTTGCCCCGAAGACACATTTGGCCTGATTGAGACGAAGCTTGTACTTGCGAAGTCGTTCAAATAGCTTATGGAGGACAATGGTGTGGTCTTCTTCTGCTCTGGATTTCGCGATTATATCGTCGACGTAAACTTCGATTTCTCGGTGCATCATGTTGGAATAGGACCACCATTGCGCATTGATAAGTTGCCCCAGCGTTTTTGAGTCCAAAAGGCATGACCCGATAACAGAATGTGCCCCAGGGTATTGTGAAAGTTGTTTTCTCCTTATCTTCTCCGGCCATACGTATTTGGTAATACCCGGAAAATCCATCCATGAAAGAAAACCTGTTAAAACCAGCGGTATTGTCTACTAGCAAGTCCTGCAGTAGAGGGAAGTCATCTTTGGGACTCGCTTTGTTAAGATTACGGTAATCGACGAAGACTCGAACCTTCCCGTTTTTCTTAATGACGGGGACTATGTTAGCGACCCATTGTGGGTACTCGGCTACCTAAATGAAGTTGACCTTGAGAAGTTTGTCAACCTCTTCCTTGATCGCAAGAGCTAGCTCGGACTTGTACCGGTGTTGTTTCTGCTTAGTGGGACGAATTAGTGGATCAGTGGGGATTTTGTGCTCCACTATCTCCGGGTCTAGTCCTGACATGTCCGCATACGTCCAAGCAAAGATATCTGAAAATTCCTTGAGTAGGTTGACGATACTCTCGGCCTCATCTGTTGGGAGATCGGCCCCGATGTGTAGCTCATTTGGCTCATCGTCCGTTCCAATGTTGATTGATTTGGGTTCTTGCAATATTATCTCTCTTGGTTCTTCATGTCGTTGGAGACCTAGCTCAAGACCATGGTATCCATCGAGGGACTTCAGGTTATCTACAATCACCTCATCTTGTTCGGGGTTATTTTCAGGTATGTCTGAAGCGCCATTCCTTCATGAAAGAAACAAGTCAATGTCATAGTTGTAGCTAAATTACTTGAGATTTGAGATATTATACTACGTGACAACTAAGATAAGTCAAGCGTTCTAAAAAATAAAATAAAACGTTGTGGGATCAGGCCTCAGCGGGGCCCTCTTCGTTTTTTCCTTAGATTCGCCCTTTATTATCGCGTTACATACAGACGATCTTGTTAGTCCGCGACCAGAATGTAGCAAGGCAATTTATTCTAGACTCAATTATTCTAAGTGCAAAAAGTAAAGTTGGAAAGGTTCACCCTTCGAGCGGCATGTCTGACTTAGTTGGGTTCGACGCTTCCATCATGTTGATTTCTTCTTCGGGCTTTTGTGCCTCAATCTTCATTCCCTCCATCTGCTCGGAGAGGATCTCACCTTCTATTGACGCTACAGACGAACGAACAAAAGGGATGGCCGACTTGCCGCCAGCGCGCATGTCCTGGATTGTTGGTTTAGGCCTCAGTGGCTCATTGCCCTTGGATCCGAGAGCGCGTGTCCCCAACTGGGTAGGTATGTTGATCGGATGTCGGATGCCTTGCCCTTGAGTTCCGAGTCCTTGACCAGGTTGGTATCCGAATTTGATGAACTGTCGAGCAGCGCTGCGGTTGCCCCAGCCCATTAGGGGATCTGACCAGAAGTCCTTCCTGACCATGTTTACCGTCTCGAACACTTGAGCTGTCGATGGTTCGCCAATTGGTTCTTTGACGTACGAAATGTCAATTTCGTGGCATAATTCCATGGTACACTCCCCTTTAACTGTGATTAGCTTGCCATCTGAAGGAAAACGAACCATTTGATGTAGAGTCAAAGGGATTGTCCCGGCTTGATGGATCCACGGACGTCCTAGCAGCATGTTGAAGGATCCGACAGTCTCAAGAATTTGGAATACAAAGGCGAAGAGAGTGGGCCCCACTTTGATCTCTAGGGTCATCTCGCCGTGAGCTTGACGTTTTGCGCCGTCAAAAGCTCGAATGGTCAGGCTGGAAGGTGGGATTTTCTCTATGTTGATACCGAGCTTATGAGCCACATCGAGTGGGATGATGTTGACTCCGGACCCTCCGTCGATGAGCACTTTGGAAACAATAGTATCGCGGCATTCGAGCGTGATGAACAAAGCGTTGTTTTGGTCCCGTCCTCCTTCCGGGAGGTCATCTTCCGAGAAGGCGATGGCATTGTTTGCCAGCATGCCGTTCATGTACGAGTCCAGCGCGTTGACGTCAATCTCTTCCGGTACGTGTACTTCGGCCAAAAATTTTTCCAACATCTCCCTGTGCTTATCGGAAGAATGGATCAAGTCAAAGAGAGAGAGATGGGCAGGTTGCTTCCTCAGCTTCTCCACAATGTTGTAGTCACTTTCTTTCACTGAGTAGATCACCTTGAGAATTTGTTCATTCGATGGCGCCTTGGACTTTGACGACTCAGGCTACAGTTGGGGTTCGGGAGCTGGTACCACTCTTCCTGAACGGGTAATGAGCTCGACTTCTGGGCTGGATGCCATGCCACATGGACCAATGATAATTGGACTCCTTGGTTCCATCTGTATCTGTGCAGGTGCTTGAGGCGGCATCTCGGGTTGTGCTGGACCCAGTGGGATGTAGACATATGGTACTCGAGGGAGTACTTAGGGGAAAATGTCTGGTATAGCGGCATGCATTTGAAGAGGGTGTGTATCTCCTCCGTAGGATCCACGTCCACGTCCTCAACCTTTGCCTCGTCCTAGACCACGATTACGGTTGGACTCGATCATGTGGAGATACTCTTCTCGTTCAGACTCATGAGTCTTGTCCTCTGTATCATCCACCTTCTCAACATCAAACTCTGTTTGCTTTCTCGCAGGTTGTACCTCAATTCTAGGAGGAACAATTGGAACCCGGAAGTGCGGTGTCTTGGCCTGTCTAATATATGTCGGCATAAGGTTCAGGGGTATAGTCACTTGGGTGCTATATAGTGAGTGCGCATGCGAGGTTGGCGTCTCCAGCCTCGTACTCAGTTGACCTCAGTTACATTGGCATGTTCAGTGGTCCCTTGCTCCAGCTCATGTAAATGCACCTCTTCTTCATGATCAGTCAGCGGCGGAAGGAGTTTGTCCCGACATAGTTGACGTGCTCGGGCAATGGGTTGCTCATGACATTTGGAGTCGTAGCCGGTGTCGCGAACGTAATGACGCTGTCATCCAACAAGTTCTGAATTTTGAATTTGAGCGCGATGCAATCCTTGGTATCGTGCCCCAGTGCTCCAGAGTGATATTGACAACTCGCCTTGGGGTTGTAGCCAAAAGAGGAAGGGTTGGTCGGTTTGGGGTTCACGGGTGAGATGAAGCCCATGTCTCTCAGCTGGGTGAACATGACATCTAATGGATTAGGAGTTGGAACAAGGTCCTCCAATCTACGTCGGGGACGCTCTTGTCGTGCAGGCCTTGGCTGCTATTGCATCATCACGGGAGCGGGCGGTCTAGGATTGGCTGTAACAGGCACGGGGGGCCTAATGGTAACTGCGGCGTATGACCTCGGCGCTTATGAAGTCGGCGGTGCCGCTGCCTTATTATGCTCCGAGCTGCGACGAGCTCCTTGGGCTTTGGTTTGACGGCTGGCTTTACTGAAGGGGACGGAATTAGCCCTTCTCGGTTCATCCCGTCCAGTTTATCGGCATTGATGACCGCTTGAGCAAAGGTTGTGATGGTCTGACCAATCATGTAAGGTAAATACTCACGCGGGAGAAGCTGGAAGAACTCATCTATCAACTCCTTTTCTTTCAAAGCTGGCTTAATCCGCGAAGCCATTTCCCTGAACCGATAGGCAAATTGTTTGATGTCCTCGGAGCGGTACCTTTTTAGTTTCCGCAAGTCTGATATCCTGAGTGCCATTTCTACATTGAAACTGTAGTAATTAAGAAAGTCGATAGCCAACTCCCTGAATGTTGCATACTGGCTCACAACCTTGGTGTAATACCAGTGCAGTGCCGATTCCACCAAGCTCTCTTGAAACATGGCAATGCGAAGCTTGTCATCTGCTGGGTACACAACCATCTTATGACACAGTTCAAAATTCAGGCATTTTAAACTTTGGTGGGATCTGAATCTGGGAAATTTGGTAGTCGGCGTACTCCCAGTTGTGAGCTCGGTGTCCCTAAATGGCGTTGAGGCGCTCTTCCATCCTCGCCATACGACGTGCTTCTTCTTCTTGCGCAGATGCGATCGAGTCTTGTCTCGAAGGCGTCGGCCTGCTGCTGTTCGCCAAATAGTTCATTCACGATAGCCGCGTTACGGTTTCTTAGGTTTGGCACGGCCGGTCCCGCATGTGCTGCCGAGGGCATTGTGGTCGGTATGGGGATCCCGAACCCGGCAGTTGTCGAGGTGACAGGAAAATAGGGTGATGGTCCAAGTGGTGCTGATTGATTGGGAGTTGGTCCTGGTACGGATGGTTGAGGGTAGTATGGTGGAAGGTACGGAGGTGTGGTGGTTGTCGGAAAAGGCGGTCCACGCATGTATGGGTTATAGAAGGGTGCTATACTTGCGGAGATAGCGGATCCGGGGGAAGCATGGTTATAGGGGGATGGAAGGCTTGATGAAGCGATTAGACTTGGTTGAAAATGTGGGTAGTAAGGCGGCATTGTAGATGTGGTAGATCCAGGCATGATAGGAGGAAGATGGGGGTTTTGGGTGACAACAGGAGCACGTATGGCTGTAGTCTGTCGTTAGAGTAGCTCAGTCATCATCGTCTTCAAAGATGACAACTTTGCGGTGAGTGATTCGACTTTGTTTCCCAGAGAATTGTCGTTGGCACTTTGGGCCTGTGTAGGTGGTGCCGGATGGGATGACGCAGCGATTGGCATCGTTGATCTCTGTATCGCCGGCGCAGTGAAAGTCATTGGTGGGATGTATGTTGGAGACGCGTTTCCTCCCGATGACCGCCCGATGTAGAAGACCGTGGTTTGGGAAACCACTGGTGTTGCTGCTGATGAAGACACGATGACGATGGGAGTTGAAGTAGCGGTCATTGCAGATGATCTTATGTTGGGCATCATCGTATCAGTTGAGGAAACTCCTGAGCTAGCCATGCGTATCGTCTGGCTTCGAACTCAAACGAACGTGTCCTCAGAAGATTAATTTTGGTACCTTGGGGATGAAATGAGAATTGAATCAGGCTCAATTGTGAATTCATCTTGGATGCGTGATATGTAGTGATGCATGACCGTGTCTAATATAAGGATTGGATTATCGTCACAACGAAATTTGCCCAAGGAAAATGAAGCGAATTAGATAAATTCTGTTATGTCATAGAAAGTAAACTTCATCAAAGGAAAAAATAGGATGGGTTCGCAGGCCCAATAAAGGTGTCCACAATCAAACACGGTCCCACGGGGCGTTGCGCTTCCTCCAAAAATGGTGAGACTGAGCCGCATGGTCGTCCACCTTGGGTTCTAGGGGAAGCTCACATGGTTCTTCTGCGAGGGTCATCCATACTTGAGAAATGTGTACGATTATCCTTTGAATTGATATATTCGATTCCTTGTCATCAAGGTTGACTGGAAGCTGTTGTGAAGATGATATGATCCTTGGGATTCCTCCTATCTGATGTCGGACTCGAGTTGGGGCATAGTACGAAGTGCCTCCGATTCGCATGATTGTAATAAAGTTTCCGTTTGTGGAGCTAATGATGGCGTAGTCTGTGTCAAAGAATGGGGCCCTTTGGTAGAAGTCAGCGGATTCCAGTGAGCGGAAACGCGCATTGACTTCGGCGAATGTGCATGTTGGTAGATGGGCGTGCTCCACGATACGGGCAAGTACCCTCGAGCTATGTTCCCTTATGAATGCCTCTCCTGTGATTCCAAGATGTGTGTAAAACCAAACTTATAATAATGCAGGGCTAAAAGTTACCCGATGTTGTTGGATTCCTCGTCTGGCTCTCCGAACGATATTGGCGAGACTGAAGTTAATTTCTCCAATCAAATTTGGTAGGAAAGGGCCCTCTTCTAATACGGCTTTGGTGATGTAAACCGCTCGCTGATGTATCGTCTTCTTTTTGAATGGATATAAAATTGTCCCGACGAATAGCAGGATGAATGATCATGTCGATCCTTGGCCTTCACCCATGCGGGCGATGTACGGTACAGTCTAAAGATCAATGAGGTTATTGATGCTGATATCACCTAGGGAAGTGAACAAGTCAGTACACTTGCTGAGGAAATTCGGAGGAGTTTTGCTATGTATTCTTTTGGTTTGTCAACTCGGGGAAGAGGCAGTATCCCGGTGCGATGATGCATCTCGGCCAAATGCTCAAACTCTTCATACAATGGTGCCAACTCTAGGTCTCCGAAGTGAAAGGTGTAAGAATCAGGATCCCATCGTGCAACAATGTTAGTATTGCAACTTATCACATAAAAGTCATACCTGAACCTGCCCTTGCACATGTAGCAAGTTACTAAGTAACAAATAAATGCATGTGCGGCGTCTAGTACCTGTAGTGTGCAGTCAATTCTAGATTTGGAAGAGGTTTCTAAGACCTCCCTCGGAAAAAGGGAGGCGGGCCCCGGTCCATAGCCTTTTAGTCGTAGAAAGCAGCGAGGCCGTGCTGTTCGATGACCCCCTAAAATCCTAGTCCCGGGAATAGGGACTCACCTAAACATGCCTAGGAAAGCGATAAACAAACACAACCATGAGAGCGAACAAAGGGCAACGAGCCAAGCAAGTACATGCGCAAACAAAAACTTCTCTCCGCATGGGGATTGAAAATGTAAGAGCGTTGGAAAAGAATCCACATGTAGAGTCCCCAGCGGAGTCGCCATCCGAGATGTACGTGCGGCTTCCGACCTAGCACGCGCGTGGCGGTTCGAACGTCCCGAGGATCCGGGCCCGCTCTCTAAGGCCCAACCAGTCGACGTCGCGACTCGAGCGTCGGACGCTGTAGAAGGGAATTGGGTGATCCCTCCCTGGGCTCCTAACTGGGCCTGCTCGGGCCCTCGCCGACCGTCGACGCATGATTCAAAGAAGGAACTTTTGGGAGAAATCGGGAGCGAATCGTGTCGTCCGTTCCTCATCCAAAATGGCTCCGTAAAGAAAATGTTGTTGTTGTTTAACCAAGGTAAACTATACGGAGTCGCCACCAACTTTATTTATAAAATCTGTTTTAAGTCGGAAAAAAACAGTGGTTCGAGGATCCTTAATTACTGGCGCTTACACTTAGACATTGTGAAATTGTGGCGTTTGCTCCAAAGAATTCGTTTCTGTTTAACGGGCGTTGGACCCGATCCGGCCATCACTCCAGACTCATGTCTCTATTTTACGGGCGTTGGACCCGATTCGGGCTTTTTGGGCCTGAACTCATGTTTATTTGTCTTACAAATAACATGCGATGAAAATCCTATGGGCCTAAGGCATGCGGACATGTATAGACAATTATCGAGATCAAAGAGAGCGGGGAAGGGTGGTGGTCGTGGGCCTATGCACTTAGGCCCACGACCCGTTACATGTGGAAATAAAGAAAATCGGGAGGCCCGCACCACCCTCATGTACCTGAGGTCCGGCTTCGAGAGGGGGGGGAGCTTATGTTGTTGTTGAATTCGTCACTTGGGGCTGCTTTAGTGATATGCCTCCACCACGGGCTCCCCGAAGTTTTTGTTAAAATTATTTATGCAAAAGAAAAAAGAAGTGGTTAAAAAAATTTAAATAATAACAATAATTTAATCTATCACCAATTACATGTTTTCCTCGTGTTTCTGTTTTTTTTAAGTAAATTAATTATTTTTTTAATTAGTTTAATTGAGAATTAAAATATATATATATATATATATATATGTTTTTAAAAAAAATGGTTTAATCAATAATTAAAAAAAAACAACAAAAGTAATTATTGTTTAAAAAAAACGTACGACATGTTTTTTTTTAAAAAGTTGGTTTAATCGAGAATTAAAAATATTAAAAATAATTATTGTTTAACAAACAAGCATACGTGCGATATGTTTAAGAAAAGGTAAATTGATTTATTATGAGAAAGTGGTTTAATTGACAATTTAAAAAAATAAATTGAATTAAATTATATGGAAAAATGATTTAATTGATAATTAAAATAACTCGATTAAAAATATTAACGTTAAAAAGGACGTGAAGTGAAAAAAAGAAATTAATTTATATATATTTTCTTACATAAAATTGAGACTTTGTTGAAGTATAAAAAAAATAAATTATAATAGTAATTATATAAAAATCGTAATTAATAATAATAAAAATAACCAATAATATATATATAAGTATATACTAACAAACGAAATAAAAACAATTAAAGTTGGACAAAATATGAAGACATCAAATTTTACCTTTGGGGCTACGTCTATGTGAGTTTATCTCGCGGAGAGTGAGAGGATTTGCTGTCCGCCGGATTTGAGGAGGTCGTCGTTGGACGATCGAGGTTGAAAAGGGGAACACCAAAACATCATCTTCAATTTCATGATCTGCGTATGAAAAGAAAATATCAGTAGCAAAAGAAACCTCCCGAAAGGCCAAGTGGCTACGGGAAGTGATTTTTTCGGGTTTCGGCTGCCGCTACTGCGTCCAAAAGAATCAACGGCCATCACGTTTGTTGTCCAGTGGCGAATCCCGGTCGTGGTTGACGTCTATCGAGTTTGAGCTGGCGATGGGGGTTTCTCCGTGGGCATGGCTAGACCTACCTTGGGGTCGCTGAATGAAGAGGGAGGAACCAACGTCTGGGGGAACTGCTGGAGAATCTCTGAAAGGTGGATCGTCTCTCTAAAGTGGGTGCGTATGAAAGTGGGAGAACGTCTCTGTCCTCCTCCCTTAGTGTCGGATTCTTTTTAAAGTGTGTCTGCTCCTCCTCCTTTAGGAAAGAATTCCTTAGGGAAGGAAATCAATGACTGATTGGAGGATCAGATAAATCAAGGCTAAAAAATATCAATTGATTTTATCTCCCAGAATCAGATAAATCAACATCTCCTGAAATCGTTAATTGATTGGAGATTATCTGAGAAAATAAATCAAGTAAAGAAAGCATGAAATCTTGAACTGATTGGGAGGATTATGGGAAAGAAAAATTATTTGTTAATAAAAATAAAAAATGGATTTGAGGTATTACAAGTATGTAGAAACATGATGTACTCCTGAAATTTCTCAAGAAAATATTTGGAGGAATGCATAAAGAGGACTGTAGATATAGCAAACCGACTACCCCAAGCTCGCCTACACTTTAAGAAACCATTCGAGATTTTGGAAGATGACGCCTACAGTAAGGCACTTACACATCTTTGGATATGTCTGCCATGTGTTCATCCTCAACCATCTGCAAAGTAAATTCGACAAAAAGGCGACCTAAGTGTGTCTTCGTTGGGTACGACATGGAGAGAAAATGATGAAGCTGCATTGATCCCACACGGGAACAATAAAGCATAAGACAAGATGCTTGTGGAACAAGGGGAGAAAGTAGCCCTGACGGCTATAATCGAAGAGATATAAGACGATCCTACTGGAATAGGGTACACTGATGTAGAAGGAGAGAGACCTTTGTAGAAGAAGCTAGAGATAGAGCAACACAGTTTAAGGAGATCCACATAACAACGAAGACCTCCCATATGATACATAGATGGTATACTTACGAAAAATGTCGATCCACAAGAGCCCTCCACTTTTGAAGAAGCATTGAAGCACAAAGTGTGGCAAGATACAATGTACCTACAAGTGGTATAAAAAGTGATGACTCACCTAGATGGTTCAATAGAGAACTATAAGGCTCGTATTGTCGCTCGATCTGTCTCTCAACAGTACGACTTTGACTATGACGAGATCTTTAGTCTAGTTGCGAAGATAACAACTCTTCGAATTCTGCTCCCTCTAGCTGTAAGCAAGTGTTGGAAGCTATGGCAGATGGATGTGAAAAATGATTTTCTAAGTAAAGAATTAGATAGATCCATATGAAACAACTTCAGGGACTTGCAGACAAGGATCGTCCAAACAACGACGACAAATTAAGAAAGGTGTTATGTGGGATCAAGTGGATACTATAAGATCGTAAAGTTCTTACTTCAAAGTGGATACAGCCAAGTTGTAACCGGCTCAAACCTTTTTGTTGAAGTTCGAGAAGAGAAAACCGTAGTGGTACTCGTGTATGTAGATGATCTAATCATCACATGAGTTGATTGCACCTAGATCAAAGAGAATCTTTCTGTGCGATTTCATAAGAAGTAGTTGGTAGAGGTGAAGCACTTCATTGGACTGGAAGTTGAACAAATTCCAAAACTTTTATATCAAGAAAAATATGCGAGAGAGTTGCTAAAGAAATGTGGGATGTTATAGCGTAAGCCGATATCAATACCCACTGAGTTCAACACCAAGCTTAGCACGAATGAAGACAAGTATCTTGAAGTGTCGATAATGTATCGTATACTAGTGGGAAGTCTAATATACCTTACTCATACAAGACCAGACATATCGTGTGTCGCTGGCCTGGTGAGCAGGTTTATGCAATCTCTAAAGAAGCCTCATCTCGAAGCAGTCCGACGAATACTAACATGTATAAAGGGTACACATGATTACAAGATTTTCTATGAGGCCAAAGGAGATCGCAAACTCGTCGGATATTGCGATGCTGATTACATCGGAGACCATGACACATGACGATCTATCACATGATACGTTTTCAGCGTTTTATGGGGAGCAATATCATGGTACAGTAAACATCAGCTGACAGTGTCACTCTCAACAACATTAGAAGAGTACAGAGCTGCTGTAAGCACAACTCAAATAATTACATGGATAATGCAGCTACTAAGAGACCTATATCAAAGAACAACATATGTTGTTTCTTTATCGTTGCCAAAAATCTAGTGTTCCATGCAAGAACAAAGCACGTGGATGTCCATTATAAGTTATTACGAGAGAAGGTGCTCCAAAGAAAGATTAAGTTGCAATACGTCGAAACAGAAGGTCAAACTGCCGACATCTTCACCAACGGACGTAACGCAAGCAAGCTACTAGAGTTTCGCTCACAACTCGATATGACAAGATGATGAAGTTGGTGATGAGGGGAGTGTTGGAGATCAACACCGACCCTCATCTTCCGGATAAATCTAGAATTCATTTAATGTCTTGGAGTAGGTAGATTTATCTAGAGATTCTCTTATTCTCTTGTTAGGTATGTAAACTTACGGCGGAGAAACAACAAATGTAGAAAAGATAATTATAGAATTAAGCTTATGGTTAGAATGATACATTGGCGTTGAGAATCCATTGTCATTTGAGACCCAAGGCTTCCTTATAAATATGGTATGTCTCCCCATTTTGTACGATCATCTGATAAGAAAATAAGCCAGAACAATTCCTTTCTTTGTCATGCATCTTCCGCCTTTGTTTTGTCTTCAGATTTTAGGTGGGTTTCCTAGATTAAGTCTAGGGATCGAGGATCATGTGCTCAACATATTTAGATTAGGTGGCTTTTATGTCATTTTATTCCATAATTTATCTTTCCTCTGGGAAAAGCCAGTAGATTATATCATTTATGAATTGAGCATGACCATTTTTGCGATTTCCATGTTCAAGTGTTAGGTGGGCTTCTGCGGCCATAGACGCAAACCGTCGAACTTTGGCTCTGATATCAGAGTTGTACAGTAGCCAATGTCAATTGTCATGAATGCTCGAACTTGTAGGTAAAAGCGAGACATCCTATATATTTTCATTTTCAAAAATTTATATTAATTCAACTCTAAAATATAATGATAAAAACATTATACTTTATATCATGATACAAAATAATATACGATTTGAGCGAATAATATCCGTTTGAGATAATGCTAGAAAATTCTATTCTTATTTAGGCATATCCAAAGCAATTGTTCCTAATTTAAAAATGATATTGTTATACGCATTTATAACAACACGAGAATACACAACAATGTTGTCAGGACGTATAACAACATCACTTCCAGAAATCGAAATACTTAAAGAATCTTATATTTGCCATACAATGCTAATGATGGCCGATTCAAATCACAGAGAACTTTCAATTGACGTTTCGTTTAAACGTAGACACTTCATGTGGCGTGTCCAATGTCATCAAAATTATGCAGTCTCAAGAAAAATAATCTCTACATGCGAATTAACGATGTTCGTAGTCCGCCGAATACAACGATGTTCGTAGTCCGCCGAATCCGAAATCTTTTCATCAAAAGCACTCTCAGTCTAGGAAGGCAGAATCAACCGAAACAATCAATTCAAATCTCAATACTTACAGTTGCAACATGTGTGAGTTTTCCGCTATTACTACCAACGATATGTATATATAACCCTTATATTACATATAACATATATACCGTCTCGTTTAATTCTCAACAAATAGTTATCCCATACTTTAGATAATAATTTCATCTTGAAAATTAAATTAGATTCGAATAGCTACAGATTATTAATTTAGGAAGTAGCTAATGACTTTGATTTGATAATAATAAACAGTGAAAAATCGTTATGCTGTAAAGATAATAATACCGAAAATTGATCAATGTAAATTATATGCTTATTAAGCAGCATTTCTTTCGTGAGCAAACATTGATCACAACCCACTGAATTATACGAGGTAAAGGAGGACCACCTCGATGGGATTGGGGGGGTAATCGGACGTTGTACTGATTTTTGTCTGGGTCAAATGAAGCGCCGTGAGAAACTATTGTACCAAGCCTCGGGCTTCACCAGGCCACGTGAAAATGTCTCCATTTGATGTGTTTCACGTGTTGTTAACTTGGCCAAGCCCCGACAAATGGCCGCTCAACTTGTTACGTGTCACACTTAACAGATTGCGTAATGTTCTTTGCATTCCTTCGACTCACCAAAAAGATGTTGTCTTGGTTACGTTGAACTCGCACGCCCATGATTAAATTTTGGTCCCTGACCATTCTTGATTATGTCTAGTGACGTTGTAGGAACTCAATTCTTACGTTTTCCACGTTTAAAAATTTCCTGAGGATTGACATATCATCCCCGACCAAACTTTTCTCCTATATAAACCAATGCATCCTCATCTTCCCTATTCCATCAACAAAAAAAGGAACTACTTTCTCGGTCCTCCAATCTTCGACATTGACATCCTTGTCCGAAGGAAAGTTGCGATGGTGGCAACCCCTCTCCACCCGCTGCCCTGTCTTTCGCCACAAACTCTGGTCCTGCCGAACAACAAGACCTTCTTACATGGCAGCGGTACGCCCTTCTGGCCGGTTCACTCGCAACGTGGACTCTGGAATGCTTGCACAAGTGACATTAGGGGTAGTAATATCACTCGAGAAGGTCGTAGGCCAACTCGCAATCTAATCAAGGCGGTGGCGACGTCCTTCAATCACGAGTCCATCAAGGTGAAGCTAGTGTTAACCGTGAAGACGGGCGATAGTATTCTGTCGAGGATTGGGGTAAAAGAAGGGCTGGACGAGGTTATCGACTTGCTCGGTAAATCGATCCTGCTGGAGCTCGTTAGTTCGGAGCTAGATCCCAGTAAGTACAGGCGGCCCAGATATAACCCTTTTCTACCTATCAAATTGTAATCATATACTTGGTCTTTTCTTGTCGGATACACAAAGATAGGTATTTTTTGTCTTTTGCATTGAAATTTGTTTTTATCTTTTGTGGCGTTAAAGAGACTGGGAAAGAAAAGGAGACGATAAAGGGGTTTGCAAAAAAGACGGGGGAGAAGGATGGGGAGGCGAAGTATGAGTGCGAGCTCGAGGTTGATGGCGATTTCGGGGCAATAGGGGCCGTGATCATGGAGAATGAACACCACAAGGAGATGTTCTTGGAGGACATTACCCTCGATGGGCTGCATACCGGTCAGGTCACCATCTCGTGTCGTTCCTGGGTTGCATCCAAGTTCGATAACCCCCAGAAGAGGGTATTCTTCTTTAACAAGGTTAGAAAAATAAAGGTCCGATATGTCTTTTGGGAAAAAAAATATTCACGATGTTCATTTCAAATCTGAAAACTTCTTTTAGAATTTTAGAATTGAAGGGACTAAATTTATTTTAAAAAAATTCAAAGTAAATGCCCCGATAAGTATATTAAACTTTTTTTTTTTTAAATACCAAGCAATAGGTTTCAATAAAACTGAGTTTTTTGTTGAACCAAAATATAATAAACCATAATTTATATAATGTACCGAGTCATCTCGATTGATTTAGGTATAATAGAAAACGACGCCCCATTATGAAAAGTTATAAACTAACAGAAAAATTATGCTTAAATAAGTACGTGTGAATGACGGGGAAAATATATTTCACGAATAAATCTGACAGTAATAAGAGAAAACAATATATATTTCTTTTTAAATATATATAAAAAAATCAATTTGGAATCTAGTCGTTTTATTACATGAGGACACAGAAGAGGAGGTGTGGGTGAAAAACGTTTTCATTTGGAGTGGAGGATAGGGTACGTAGATTCCTTTGTTCAGGTGTGGTCCCCCGATTTCGTTAAAAACTCCCTCCATCGAACCCAAAGTTCTAAGCAATTGTTTGGTAGTAGGGTCGCCAGACAAAAACCATAGGACGTTTAAGTTGGCTTACCGTAAGTTGTCGTAAGATCGTGGTCCAGGGTTTACAGGACCAGGGGACGAAAAGTCATCTGTTGTATGGGTTCGTTTGTTTCATGTTCACTCGCCATGCCTGTTTGGTTGGTGGTATGTTTGTGACGTTGGTGTGGTCGCGATTCCTTGGTCACAGCCATACCTGCCAAGCCAGACCCCAAGCGGGTTGAAGAAGCTGAGGGAGGAGGAGCTGGAGACCCTGCGAGGGAATGGCAGAGGGAAGAGGAAATCCTTCGATAGGATATACGATTACGATGTGTACAACGACATCGGGAACCCGGATGCCGGGGTCGAGATGAGGAGACCCCTCCTCGGCGGGAACAAGGAGTTCCCTTATCCTCGGCGATGCCGTACTGGGCGCCCCCTCTCGAAATCCGGTAAGCTTTTAAGAACGATGTCATTTCCCATTTAAAGATTTCTTTTTATTTCTGACCACTTCAGAATATACAAAGTTTCAATTTTAAGACCTTAAAATTACTATTTTCTTAGCATACATTTTGAAATTTCTAATGTTTTCAATAAATTTCCTGTGTCTCATACTTCAGTTTTAATCATTCCAAGAATTAACGGGTGGAATGAAGTTGTAACATGAAGTTTTTCTAAGTTTATGAAACTCAAATTAGAAATAAAGCCTATAAATTCTAAATCATTTAAACTAACTCGTATTGAAACCACAAATGCATTTTACTCATAATATTAACATCGTCGTTACAAGACCAAATCAGCCTCGCACAGACAGTTTAATATTATTACATGTATTATCAGGTCATGTTTTTTTTTTTTTTTCGTTTTTAATGCACAGGCAGTCTTAGTCCAATCCATTTCAAATTCAATTGAACTATACGGAAGTTACCTGATCATTCCGATTAACGGTTTTGGGTATGGATGTTATCAGATCCCCGAGCAGAAACCAGGAGCAGCTTCATCTACGTGCCAAGGGACGAGCAGTTCTCGTCGCTGAAGAGCAAGAACTCTTCAGCCATGTCCTTGTTCCCGGTCTTCCATGCGGCTGTCCCCTCCATAGTGGGCGTCCTCGAGGACGCGGACAAAGAGTTCCCATTCTTCACTGCCAGCGACGACCTCTTCAAATTGAGCATCAAACTGAAGGGGTTAACAAAGAAAGGTTCCCTTCAGAATGTCTTTCCATGGCTTGTCAAGGCCGCCGGAAAAATTACTGAATCCATCATCTGCTTCGAATCCCCAGAAACTTGGGAACGTAAGCTCGTCTCTCAAAAGGTTTGTCTCTAAGTTATGCGATGGGATGTAATTCTCTTGTTTCTAACAACTTCTACAGGGGACAACTTCTTCTGGCTTCGAGACGAGGAGTTCGCCCGACAGACACTAGCGGGGATCAACCCCAATGCTATCGAATTGGTGAAGGTAAAACACGATCGAGCTCGATCATCGTTATACAGTTACGAGGTGCTGATCAAAGTTGGGTTTTGCAGGAGTGGCCGCTGAAGAGCAAGCTAGACCCGAAGATTTATGGTCCAACAGAGTCAGCAATCACGACGGAAATCATCCAGCTTGAGATTGGTGGATTGACAGTCGAGGAGGTTCATGTTGAATTATAAGATAAATAATTAATCAGTTATTCACCCGACAGATCGTGCATTTGAAGTACTGGGTGGTGGTCGGAATGAAATAGTTGGTCACCATTTCGTGATTCCCGCAGGCAGTGAAGAAGAAGAAACTGTTTGTTCTTGACTACCACGACTTATTACTCCCGTTTGTGAACAAAGTGAGGGAACTTAAGAATACGACTCTCTATGGCTCACGGACTTTGTTCTTCCTCACCTCTGACGGCACTCTGAAGTCCATCGTGATTGAGCTTACCCGGCCACCAGGTGACGGGAAGCGGCAGTGGAAACACGTGTTCACCCCGGGTAATCACTCGACGGAAAGTTGGCTTTGGAAGATCGCCAAGGCTCATGTCCTCGCGCACGACTCTGCTTACCATGAGCTCGTCACCCACTGGTACGCTGAGTATTTGACCGATTGACAGATGTAATGAGACGCAAGATAACCAAGTTACATGTGATTCTTTGGATGCAGGTTGAGGACTCACTGCGCGATGGAGCCCTACATAATATCAGCGAACCGGCAGCTAAGCGTGATGCACCCAATCTACAAGCTGTTGCAACCCCACTTCCGGTACACGATGGAGGTCAATGCACTTGCTCGTGGGTACCTCATCAGTGCAGGCGGCATCATCGAGATCGGATTTTCCCCTGGGAAGTATTCCATGGAGCTGTCAGCCGCTGCTTATGATCTTCAGTGGCAGTTCAACTTGCAGGCCTTGCCGAATGACCTCATCAATAGGTAACGAACATTTTGACGTCATTCACAAGCATCTAAACCTGTCAGGTCATCACTGTTTGCTAGTGGATTTGCAGGGGAATGGCAGAACCAGACCCGACAGCTCCGCACGGGCTAAAATTAGCGATCGAGGATTACCCGTTTGCAAATGATGGCCTTTGCCTTTGGGACATTCTGAAATCGTGGATGTCAGATTACATCTACCATTACTACTCAAGCGATCCGGAGATAATTGCTGATCAGGAACTACAGTGTTGGTGGACCGAGGTCCGAACCGTTGGACATGCAGACAAAAAGGACTCCCCCGGGTGGCCTGACCTGAAAACTCGGGATGATCTCATTCACATCGTGACAACCATTGCCTGGGTTTCCTCAGGCCACCATGCTGCCGTCAACTTTGGACAGTACACCTTCGGGGGTTACTTCCCGAACCGGCCCTCAATTGCTCGTATAAACGTCCCGATTGAGGATCCTGACCCAGAGACACTCAACTTCTTCTACAACAAGCCGCACAACGTGCTCCTCAAGTGCTTCCCGTCGCAAACACAAGCAACTATAATAATGGCGATTCTGAATGTGCTGTCAACTCACAGTCCTGACGAGGAGTACCTGGGAGAGAACATCGAGCCAGCATGGACTGAGGACGCAATCATCAAAGAGGCCTTTGAGAAGTTTAACGGGCGGCTAAAGAAGTTGGAAGGGGTCATCGACAGCCGAAATGCAGATGTAAGGCTAAGGAACAGGAACGGAGCAGGCATTGTTCCTTATGAGCTCCTGAAGCCATTCTCGGAACCGGGGGTGACGTCGAAAGGTGTCCCTTACAGCATTTCAATATGAAATAATACCTCACAGCTGTTTGAACTGATTTGGGACATTTTGTTTCCCCCACCTTACCCTCCACTTAGAATGATCCAATCTATGTTTACCGAGGAATTGAGTGGACCAACAAACACTCCAAGAGCTGCGGAATATCGCTTCAGACGGTCGAATAATGTTACCCTGCACCCACTCGAAGTTGTCCCCTTAACGAAACGACCACTCGAAATATCCCTTCACTTTTCACGGCACACCTGATATATAATAACATCAGCCTTAGAACGTACGCGACTGCTTCCCGGAGATTCGACGGATGATGGTAGAAGCATTCCACCCATCAGGTGTTGCTACAGCGTAAGCACGATGTAGTTGAAATCGTAGATCCGGAGCTTTTTAAATTCCGTGAATGAGAGTTCCTTTAGGTGAACTTTCTTTTTGTTGTAATTCTTTTTATCATGTTTTTTTTGTAAATTTTTTTATTGATTAGACAATTCATAAAAATATCATAAGGAATTTTAAAATAATTTATTCTGACAATCCTACGAAAATAAGTGTTGACATGGCAAATAATTTCGGGCCTGGGCTTAGAATAGAAACCCAGTAATCACTCAAGTCACACTCCAAGTCGACTCAGGATATAGTCGTCTAGGCCGACTTACTACGAAGTCGATTAGGTCGACCCATGACGAAGTCGACTAGGTCGACTTATGACGAAGTCGACTAAGTCGATTTATGAATGGAGTCGACTAGGTCGACTCACGACGAAGGAATATGGTAATCAACCAAGATGACTCAACAGTAGCTAAGTCTACCAGTAGGGTCAAGTCGACGGAAATCTGGATAAGTCGACCAAGTCGGTCGTACTCCGTACAGATCAGTTAAGTCGACAAGGTTGGAATAAATTTATTCATTTTCAATCACGTTTGTTAAGGATCGTAACTGATCCTAATGTCCAGGAACGTGATCCCATATATCAAAGAGGTTGTTGAGACACTCCCACGATATTAGGGATCACGATCTATAACACGATCTGCAACACGATCTATCTGTTACGTGTTAAACACGTACAAATCCTCTATAAATAGCAGAGGAATTTTTCAAGACAAGACACGACCATACACAGCCAAAACTCTGAAGTTTGTTCGTCAACCTTAGGAATTAGATACCTTGACCCGGTTTATAGGTCAACTCCCCTTCCACCGACAGAGTGAGCTCGTAGGGCCTTTGCCGTCAACCCCCCCCCCCCCCCCAGCGACACCACCGACGGAGTGAGCTCGTAGGGCCTTCGTCACAGCCTCCCGCCAGCGACCGCCACCGACGGAGCGAGCTTCCAAGGCCTTCGTCACAAGTTCTCCGCCGTCATAGGATTCCACATCGTTGTCACCACTTGCTCCCTTTTCGTTTTTTTTATGGCCGTAAGCCCTTTTCTTAATTCATCAAGATTGTAAGACTTGCATTCTGTTTGAATAAAATTGTGCATCTTCTTACTGGCGACCACAATCCAATTCCTGTGAGTCCTTTGCCAAATATTTCCGACGTGATCCGTTCTATACGCGAACACGTTTTTGGCGACCACAGTGGGAGAAAAGAAAAAAAAATCTTAGTCTTAAATGCCGAGAAATACTCGAAGTACTATTGGCCGTGAGCCTCAGAATCCCTTAGATGGGGAAGACCAGGAACTTCCTCCGGGAATGGACTTGGAAGCGCCGGCCCTAGGAGGCCAGGCAGCTACAAACCAGTCCACTTTTGATTCACATGCCCCGTCCAAATTTATTTGAGACTGGAGTTCCACAAGGAATTGGGGGATGTGCGTCAGGAGTTGACTGATATGAAGGGTATTCTAATGGATGTCCAAACTCTAATAGGGCGTCTTTCTGGCCCGAGAGACGAGGAAAGAGTGAGACCTCGTATGAGAGAGGCCCCCTTTAGGGAGTCTACGTTCATGGCAGACGCTCGTCGGACTGCTCAAGGGCCACGTAACGTGACTTTTGAGCAATCTGAGATAAGGACGAATGCTCTCTTTGAACCCGGGAATCTGGTTCCCCCTGGTCGACCCTCTTCTTCACGTAATCGACCAGCGAATATGTATTGGAATGAGGCAGAGGACTTCCAAGAGGAAACAGATCGGGGGGAGGATTTTATTTCGTCTCGTCGCCCTGGAAAAGAGCCAATGGTCGACGCAGTTGGAGGTCCCTATGAGCCTGGACCCCGGAGTAGTAATCATCGTGAGGATCCTTCATTTTATGTAAGGGATCCAATGAGCCAAACAATGGGAGAAAGGCCTCCGTATAGCCCGTTAAGGCCAACTCGACTCGCAGGGCAGGGGCCGATAAGCGGTGTACCCCCAGACTTAAGAGAGGCCATAACAGTCGTCCCCGGAATAGCTCGGCGAGATGACACCTGTTTATACAGGTCTCCTTATCCTGCGTACATTGATAGGGATTTCCCTTTACCTAGAGGTTATAGGGTGCCCGACTTCACTCGCTTCTCGGGCGAAGATGAAATGACTCCACTTGAGCATATTGCTCGCTTCACTCATCAACTTGGCGAGGCGGCCGGGAATGACTTCTGGAAACTAAAGCTCTTCCCGAACTCATTAACCGGGGATGCCTTTACCTGGTATGCAAGTTTGCCGTCGGGGTCAGTAGCTTCATGGACTCAGATGCAGTCCATGTTTGTTAAAACCTTTGCTCGACTCGATACCCCCATGTCGATGTTTGAGGTTATGCGCCTTAGGCAGGCTAATGGGGAACACCCGGGGCAGTTTTTAATGAAACTTAGAAAGGCCTTATTACGGTGTAGGCCTCCCATACCGGAGAAAGACCAGTTGCTCCTCGCATTAAATGCGTTGTCCATTCCTTTCCGGAAAAAGCTACAAGGGGAGCGCTTTGCCGATCTATATGATTTGGCAAGGAGAGCCACTGAGTACTATCAGCTCCTAACAGAAGAGGCCAAGCTGACTCGAGCCTACCAAGTTGATACTTATGAAGTCGACGTGGCCGAGTTTGTTAAGGGAGAGTCACCAAGTTGATACTTATGAAGTCGACTCGAGCCACCGACGGAGCGAGCTTCCAAGGCCTTCGTCACAAGTTCTCTGCCGTCACAGGATTCCACATCGTTGTCACCACTTGCTCCCTTTTCGTTTTTTTTGTGGCTGTAAGCCCCTGTTCTTAATTCGTCAAGATTGTAAGACTTGCATTCTGTTTGAATAAAATTGTGTATCTTCTTACTGGCGACCACAATCCAATTCCTGTGAGTCCTTTGCCAAATATTTCCGACGTGATCCGTTCTATACGCGAACAATAAGATTGCCGGATTTAAATAAAAAATCGGCAGAGGACTGTCGGCAGAGGTTAAAAATTATTTAAAACACTCGCACTCTCTTTGCACTTCCATTTTTCTGACTCCAACTCTACGCGTTCTCCTCCAAGCCCTCTTCCTCCTACTCCATTGCCCAGCAAGCGCCTGTGTCCCTCTTCCGTTGCCCGACAAGCTGCCATCTTTCTCCTTCGTTGTTTGCTCGAAATATTTGCAATTGTTGACACCCAAAACTCATACAATGCATTCGTAAAGATGAAGGAAATATTAGTATCTGCTAAATATTTGTTTGGTGGATATTTGGCATATGAATATATTGTCGTTAAACGACTTAGTTGTCTACTTATATGAAACTCTATACAGCAGAAATTATGTTTATAAATTAGAAATTTGTAAAGTGAGACATTTTTTTAGCATTAAACAAAAAGACAAAAAAAATTCTATAACAAGAAAATAGGGCTACGAAATTTTTGTGACATGTGTGTAACATTTAATTCATAAAGTTATAATATATCTCACAGTTACACGGTTGTTGTTGATATTCACAAAATATCACTTTGTAAGTACGGTAAAATATGGGCTTGCGCCTCATACTCCTCTCTCAAGTGGTTCGTATGGGCTTCGTAAAATCTTACGAAGTGATATTGTGAGATTTTGTACTTTACGAATTGAGTTCGTAAAATTTACGACGTGAGTCCGTACTTCATTATGTAGACTTCATACTTTACGAATTCAGTTCGTACTCCTTCACGGCTGTTTCGTACTTTACGAAACAGTAAGTATTGTTTAGTACTATTTCGTACTGGGCCTCGTACTCCTCCCCGTCTGGTTCGTATTAGGCTTCGGAAAATTTACGAAGTGGCATGTGAGATTTCGTACTTTACGAACTTCGTTCGTAAAAATTTACGATCTTTACGAACCCAATCGGGAAATCTGTAAAGTACGAATTCTACGTAATGAAATATGACTCACTTCGTAAAATTTTATGAACTCAGTTCGTAAATTATGAAATCTCACGGTACCACTTCGTTAATTTTACAGGTCCCAATACGAACCAGACCGGAGAGGAGTACAATGCCTTGTACGAAATAGTTACGAAATAGCCGTGAAAGAAGTACGAACTCAGTTTGTAAAGTACGAAGTCTACGTAGTGAAGTAAGAAATCACTTCGTAAAATTTTACAAACTCAATTCGTAAAGTTTGAAATCTCATAGTACCATTTCGTAAGATTTTACGAGGTTCAGTATGAACTAATCGTGAGAGGAGTACGAGGCACAATATGAACCAACCGGGAGAGGAGTACGAGGCCTAATATGAACCAACTGAGAGAGGAGTACGAGGCCCAATACGAACTCGGCGGTTACTATTTCGTAATGATTTCGTACTTTTGTTCGTAAAGTACGAATCAGTAACCGACGCACACGTCACGTACGGTACATGTCATTTTATCCTTACCCAATGGTTTCATGAAAATCAGATAATATACCAAGAAGATATCAAAGTTGAAAACTGAGGTTTTGAAAAAAATTTAAAGCATGAGTTGGTGGCTGAAATTTTTCAAAGGGTTACTGTGGAGGTCAGGAATTATTTGTTAGAAAGTTTAGGCTTACATGTCCAAGCAATATTTGAAATATCAGAAATTTTAGTCTTACATGTAAGAATACTGCTATGACTTCTACAAAAATATGAAATATTTGTTTGAACAATGACTTGATAAATGTAATATCAGTGTGCACCAACATGTAAGAATAATACTTCAGAAAGAAAAAGAAAAATGTAGGAAAATCATGTGATTCCCTTGTACTAGAATTTGGCCACGGCCTAGTTCGCTCCTAATTCAACGATGGAATGGCTCACGGTAAGTGGATACTTTGTAGGCACGAAAGGTCGGAACCGTCCCCTCTGGATACTCCCCGTATTTTGTCCAACCTTGCACGAGTGGTTCTCACGGCTTCGGGGTTTGGCTTTGCCCAATCTTCAGGTTTGAAACTGGGTTCGTCTTTGAGCAATGGAATTACCAGTTGCTGCAATACGATTGGCATAAAAAATTTTGTAGAAGGAAACGCCACCAGCAGATGACATTGCTGAGACTGCAACATTGACAATGATTGCCAAGAAGCTATAAGAAACATCTAAACAAAGGCCGAAGAGATTAATCTTGGTATGTGAACTTTATGGTCTTTACGACCCCCTAGCGATGACAGACAACAGGAAGACAACAGGAAGAGAATTAAGCAAATAGGATGGCATAAATAGGACTATAATTAAGCAGCTACAATTGGGGTAAGAAAATATACGATCTCGTTTCCAAATATGCCGGTGTGAAGATTTATTGAACATATATGCCTTCTTTAAAACTCAAAAACAGATTGGACAAGAAAATATTGTAGTTCAATATCGTCAGGTTACTATGTGCACTATAACAAGTAAACCAGTCCAGGTAGAAAGACCTATCCTCAGACCACCTCCATTTCTTTGGAACAAAGCATTCCCAGTAAGGAGAGTGAATTCACATCCAATGACATTTACACAGAGTTCCCCAAACGAAACCTCGACAATAATCGAGTGCACAATGTTAATCACACCGTCTTTCCGGCTATAAATTATATCTTGGCAAGAATGGTACCTAGCCCCTGGCCTTTAGCTCGGCAAGACGCCTTGACAGGTCATCCTCATCAACCCCCTCAGTGGATGCAGTCGGGACAGCATGTGCTGCTGGCTGCGGCAAACCAACAGAAACCTCCAAGCCATAGTCATCAGCTACTTGCTGCATGAGGCTATTGACCTCTCCTTCAGGAGTGGACAGTGACGTCGACCCAGCCATGGCGCTCTCCATGAATTCTGCCTGCACCTCCATGTTCACAAATTGTTTCTCGAATTGGTCCATTGTCTCAGACATCTTCTGAAGATTACCTGTAGAGAAACAGAAGATGACATTCTTAGATGATAGCTAAATGGTCCTTTTCACCCACCACAATGATGATCCTTCCAAAAGTTTTGAACACAAACTCTGTTATTGTTGGAAACAACATAAATTCATTTCCTAAAACTATCGCTAACTATTACTCAACAGAAAAGCAAATCCTTTATTAGTGTAACTTAAAATTCACAACAACATCAAAGACCAAATTTTCCTTAAAGCCATGGCAATGATTCTTTCAAAAGCTTTCACCAAAAACAGACAACATTACTGGAACTCCAGCACAATTTCACCATTACGTCAAACATCCAACCCATGTTTTCCAACAGGAACATATCTATCAACGCTTGACAGTACCGGTCACAAACGTGACCAGAATAAATCACATCCAAAAACAGCATCCATTGGGTCTTCAGTTTTATCCCCAACTTCAACCCACTGAAAATCAATTTGAGAACACATATCTGCTCTTTGTTAGCTAACAAAATGGGATCGGTAAGAATATCAAGCCCTGATATGTGCTTTTCCTAATCCTAAACCTAGGAAGAGATCAAAGAACAGAACAACAATTACAAAGGGAGAAAATCAACTCACTGGGCCAGCAATATGTAGCGGTGGACACAGTCAAGTTGATAACAAAGCAGACTGACAACATATTGAGCAACATCATATATCGAAAATCAACAAATGACGCTCATCCCATGGAAACAAAAGTTCACCTAACTCTCCGGTAGCGAGGATAAGATCAATACTAGAGCGAGAGCCATGACGTGAACACAAAGTGCTAATTCCGGAAGTTTCAACTACCTTAAAGCTAAAGGCTGTGAAGCTCAACAAATAAGAAAAACTTCCGATAAATCAAACCCGCAGTATCAATCCCCAATATATATGCATCACATGCACCCAATTGGATATCCACAAGCAGACGCCAGAATCAATCCAATTCTGCCATCCACCGTCTCCCTCACCTGTGGCAAAAGAAGACTCCAAGGACTTGACGATCGACCCCATATTCTTGTTTATGGTCATCATCTTGGCCTGAGTGTCGAGCCTAGCAACGACAGCGTCGAGCCTCGAGGCAAGTCGGAGATAGTTCATCTGCTCGGTTCGCTTCCTGATGGCGTTCTCGGCGTAGATCCGGGCGCCGTCCATGTTCCCCTTCTCCATGGCCTTCTTGATCTTGAGTTTCTCGGCCTTCTCGTCCTTCTCGCACTTCCTGGCCTGGCGCTGCAGCGATTTCGCCGTGAACTTCAGGTCCATTATCTGGTTGAGCAGCTTCTCGGTGTTCCCCATGGAGGCGGCGATTAGGGGGATCGAATTAGGGTTTCAGAATTGGGGAGAATTTTGTTTTCGCTTTCGTCCGCTCTTCTTCGAGGGAGAGGGAGTTGGGTCGCTGGGCCTTGTTCGACGCGTGTCCAAATTTAACTGGTTAGATTTCAGCCAATTTTACGTCCGTGACGACCGGCCAGAATCTTGTTTGACCAGCCTAATCAATCGGTTGGGTTGATAAGAACGGATGGTAAGAGATTTACATTATGTATTTGTAGTAAGTGATCACCGTTTCAAGGAAGGCTGTTCCATCCAAACCAAACATGGAGAATACAAATTACTAAACCCAAGGATGGAGTTTGCAATGAAGAAATTTATTAGCAAAATTTGAGGCTCAGCCCAAATCAATTGATTAGCTTGTACAACTCGGGAGTCAGGTTGAAAATTCGAGAGTAATGAGACAAGAAACACAGTCCGGCCGGTGATCAAGCATCGATTCTACCCACTGCCAACATCATCACCTAATCAATCGCAACCGTTTTTTTGTGCGTTTTTCGTGCATTCTTGATGTAGAGAAGGTCTAACTCAAGATATCCCTACTCGAGTCGAGAAGATGAGTTACTCTAATCGGGATCGAGTAAACTTAAATCGAGAATGAATCACTTGAGAAGCCAATTTGAGGACCATCATTAATGGTCATCAAGGAAGTTTGTCGAGTACTCTCTAGCGAGTTCGAAAAAGGGATTATTTCATTTTCTTTTTTAAAGATATCCTTTAATACTTGCTTGTTAATAAAAATTGTGCGAACCTATTTGTGTGATCAAGTACCTAAAAAATTTAGGAATATCATTTATTATTTCTCTTAGGCTATCCCTATATAGTATGTCATGTAATCACTCTGAAGACATATTGAAGAAAATTCGAAACTTTATTTTTTAAAGTTTGTGTTAACCATCTGCTTCGTTTGGTGGAATCCGATGGTCGCTTTATTTGAGTATCGACCAATGGTGGTATATTTGTATCCTTCACGTTGTCATTCATCTTCATTACTGATTATGATGGTACATTATTGTATCCGTGAATTGTAGGAGCTTATCTGAGTTACTTTTACTACGGTAGTGAAATTAGCATCCGTAACGGTTGTTTCTCTACCTATCTTTCATCTTTACCTAGTTCAGGTTTTTCATATATATGTTCCCTCTTCTGCTAGTCCGTCACTCGTACACCTCATTCCGACCATACCCGTCACCAATTTCCACACCATTCCATGGCGTATTAGAGTCGAAATGGTCTTAACCCCACATATCCCATACCACCATGGTATCAAAGCGCACGGTTAAGCAATGGTCAGAAGGTACTGCTCTAGTAAGTCCTTGGATGAAGCACAAGTCATCCATTTAGAGCAGTAGATTGAGGACCTTCAGCGACAACTTCAAGAGTTGACTCATAGAGCGTCGCCATCTTACAGTCGACCCGACAATGATGTGGAAGCAACTAGAAGAGAGTCACCATCAGTATACCATTGACAAAAAAAGGAAGAGCCCCATCAACGAATGTTCAAAATCTAGAGTTCGAGAAAAACCTTCAATCAAAGGAATTCATTGACTGAATGCACATAGTCGAACGCATTTTCGACTACTAGGAAATGTGAAAGGATTGACTGGTAAAGTTGGTTGAAGTTGCAAAACTACGACAACTTTTCGTGGGAAAACATTGACCAGCAATGCCATTAAGAAGCCAGAGACAAAATCAGGTCTTTGTCCAAAATGAAATGAGTAATGACCAAGTGCTTCCTGCCCGAGCACTACCGTCGAACATGTATCTTATGATGCAATCGTTGCAACAAGTCTCATGAGGCTTACCACAACATCTTACTTTATGAGTGTGGCTAACAAAAAGATAACCCTGATGTCCCTGACATCTCAACCAGTCGAAGCGACCATAAGTCGGAAGCATGTTCAAGCTCTTAAGGGGATGGAACTAATTTGAGCTATAGGAAAGAGTGAAGAGGGATAATAATACGCGATAAGAGGAAAGAGACAGCCAAAAACTTTGATTTTAAAGTTGAATGATTTCATTCTTATAATGACGCCCTTTATATAGGGGTCATTAAAGACACAATAACATAAATATGATACATGACAAAATATAAATGAGATGTATACATGAGCTATTATGCATGAACTAATGCATGAGTTTGTCATAAGTGCAATACATTAACGAAATATAAATAAATTGCATGCATGGACTTGCCATAAATAACTAGCTTGGAATGTGCGTCTTTGACTAGATAGCTTCTTGTATGTCAAGTTCGAAGGATCGAAGAAAGACTTCTCTCTTTCACTCTGTCGACAACGAGATGAACTTCATTTCGTGCATCACAGAAGAGCACATCGAACACCTCGAAATAGTGTTCAACACACTTAGAGTAGAGAAGCTATATGGGAATCTCAAGAAATGTGAGTTTTTTTCAATCGAGCGTAGTATTTCTAGGCTATAAGGTATCTATTGAAGAAATTAAGGTCGACAAGAGCAAGGTCAAAGCCAACCAAGATTGGTCAGTACCCTAGAGTTTCCATGACGTTTGAACCTTTCATGGCCTAGCTTCATTTTAAATGAGGTCTACTTGAGAATTTAGTTCCGTCACCGCTCCACCACATAAAGCTTGAAAGGAGATAAGTTTGAGTATACTCTAGCTACACAAGCCAACTTCGAGTATGACGCGTCTAGAGTGGAAATATGAGAGGTACAACTTTAAGAACGGAGGTCCATTGCTCAACGAAAAACTCAATGAAGCACGACTCATCTACTTGATGTCTAGATTGAGAATGTTAATCAACGATATCAAGAAAAGGTCAATCGATGACGTCAAGAAAAGATATTTCAACTTTAAAGAGCTGGTGTAGACTCATTTGATGAAGGTAAGAATTACAGCCAAAAGGAGCAACAAATTGAACCCTAGATCAGAAGAATCATTTAAGATTCTCCAGCGCATCAACAATAATTCCTATAAGGTTGGTTTGCTAGAAGCGTATGGAGTCTCCGTCACTTTCAATGTTCAAGATCTCATTCCATTTATTAAGAATAAAGACAATAAGTTTGAGGATGAACTCTTCTCAAATCTAGAAGGTTCAAATCGAGATGTCCCAACTCTTGTCGAGAAGAGGAGTTGCTTTGGTCACCATCGAGTAAACTTGAACTTTAGATTTGGAATGAAGCATTCGAGAAGCCTATTCATGGACCTTCATTAGGGGTCATCAAGAAAGCTTATCGAGTAATCTTTCATGAGCTTGAGCAACCCATAGCGGAAGAGATTATTTCATATCCCTTTTCACAAATTTCTTTTAACATTTGTTTTTAATAAAGATTGTACGAATCTATTAGCGTGATCAAGTTGGTAGAAAATTTAGGAATATCTTTTATGTTGTTTCTATGAGACAATTACTATACAATAATGTCTTATAATCGTTAGTGACAGATTAGAGATAATTCAAAACATCCTTTCAATCATCTTCTTTGCTTGGTAGAGTCTGATACTCGTTTAAGTTGAGTGTGTCAATGTCAAATCATGGTCGTGCGTATATCACTTCTATCATGGTGATGAAATCTATATCCATGTTGAATTTCAACCTATCATTCAACTTTACTCCAATTCGTATTTTCCTTCTACCATTTCATCTTTTGTTAGTCCGCCACCCATAAACATCATTCTGACCATACCTATAGTCGCAAAAGTCTAACCCCTCACCGACCCCATACAAATTATGCAATTGATATTAGATCTCGTAATGTCGAGCTTCTCGCTAAACTGGCAGACGTAAGCCACAATGGACTTTGCTTATCTCATGATCTCGACCTTCAACTTGCTCGAATCGACCACCTTCAATTTGGAAGCCGCCTTCGGCTCCATGCTCACCTCTTTGAATGACAAGCAACCCCCGTTACGCCTCCTCTTACTATTGAGCGAATATGAATCATCATTATCCCTATCTCCACAGTCATGTGGAGCGATTTGCTTTTGTGGTCATCAGATGTTACGGCAGACGAGGTTAACCCGTCTTTGTTGAAGGACAACGCCTTCCTCACCCACATCAAAGTAGAAGTAAAGAATTCAAGAAGATTGAGGTTGAGAATAATTCCTTTCGGATTTGGCCTGAATATGGAGGTTTTTGATATAATTAGAGAAAGGGAGTTTGCACAACTGCTGATGACTTGACTAAATCAAATATGAAATAGCAAGAAAAGTCAAATATTATATTACCCAAAGCCATAGGCTGCTGTTTACGCCCAGCCCACTTCCTTAAGAAGATGAAAGATCACACAACTCAATGCGTACAAAGTACTCTATGCACCGAACAGTTCTTGCGTGTGTCCTTTTGTTGACATGGTAAAAATCTCGGGCTTAATTATAAGAAATCATAAGTCCAAGCCCACTTTTATGTGAGCTCGCCAGGGAAGTACTAAGTCTACAAAGGACTGTCGGTGTTAAGTCTACGAGAGTCAAGTCTACGAGGGTCAAGTCTACGAGGGTTAAGTCTACGAGAGTCAAGTCTACGAGGGTCAAGTCTACGGGGTTAAGTCTACGAGGGTCAAGTATACGGGGTCAAGTCTACGAGGATCAGAAAAGATCTTGACTCTGAGATTTTTGGGAAGAAGATTATGGGGCCACGTTCCCATTTAGAAAGATCTTCATATGGAGAAAATCTGGGGATTTGATTTAATTAATTTAATATAAGAAAGAGAAGTGGTTAAGTTGGATAAAAGCCACGATCAGATTGTTACCACGATTTTAGGGAATTGATTGAGAGGGACACGACCTTCAAAAAATCCTAAGAACGTGTCAGACGTGCTAAGCATCCTGAACACCACGAGTCTCAATATAAAAGGGAGAAGACCCTCTTGGAAAAAATCACGATCAATCAACCAAATACAGATTTGCATTGCTCGTCACCCTTAGACTTTAGTAGATACCTCGGCCTGGGTTATTTGGTCACTACCTTCAACACCAGAGTGAGCAACCGTAGCTTTGGTGATCACCTTCCGCCAGTACTTCCACCGTCCCGGCGAGCAACCGTAACCGGGGCAACAACCCTCCGCCAGCACTTCCACCATCCCGGCGAGCAACCGTAACCGAGGCAACAACCCTCCGCCAGTACTTCCACCGTCCCGGCGAGCAACCGTAACCGAGGCAACAACCTTCCCCCAGCACTTCCACCGTCCCGGCGAGCAACCGTAACCGAGGCAACAACCCTCCGCCAGTACTTCCACCGTCCCGGCGAGCAACCGTAACCGAGGCAACAACCCTCTGCCGGCACTACTACTGTCACACAGGTCTACAGCGCAGCGCACTGTAGGGAGTCTACGACGTCAGCAACGAGTCTACGACGTCAGCAGCGAGTCTACAACGCCTACGTTAGCCGTATCACCACTTTTTCGTTCATTTTTATGGCTGTAAGATTCTAAGTTCTCTTTCGAAACTCTGAATTTGTACAGTCGTATATTTTATCATTGAAATTCATCTTTCTGGCGACCACATACATTTTCCTATGAGTCCAATTGCCAAATATTTACAACGTGGTCCGTTTTCTACACGAACACCTTTAGAAGGAGATTCACAAAATTAAGTGCCTGTTTTTCAATTTTTGATTTTGATGAAAAGACGAAAACTCTGTTTGTTAATGAAAAAGATAAAAAAAAAAATGAAAACTGAATGACGGAAAAAAAGTTTTTGATTTTCATATTTTCTCTTAAAAGCAAAATCAGGTCTTTATAGTTTTCTAAGTTTTCATTTCTACTTCAGTTTTTAAATTTTTTAAGTTCCCGCCAATATAGCTACTGCGTTGTTTTTTCAATTCTCAATTTTACTTTACCATATAAAGTTTTTAAATTTTAAAAAGGTAAGTATGAAAATTTTAGAAATTTTTGGTTTCATAGAAATGAGAAAAATGAAAATTTTGCTAAACCCCTAAACCAAACACACCCGAAGCATTTCTCTTATCCCGTTCTCGAGAAGCAATGCTATGAACCATGTCCAACTTGAGTCCCAACACTCCCACTTTCAACCACAGACATTACACAAGCCTGCCCGTCTCTTGGCAGTGCGAGAATCCGCTACCACTGAACATCAATCAACCAATTCCAGGGGTCAATAAAAGTTGGATCATGTCACTGAAGTCAGTTTGGTATGCGGATGCAGGGATTCATTCCATTACGGCCCTCCTTAGCAAGCAAAATTAAGGGATTGGTCCCCTTCACTATATTCCATTGGGAAGGTGAGAAAGGAAATTCAAGTTCAATCCGAAACGAAACACAACATTATATTAAGTCACTCTTAGAGATCCAAAAATGCATCCCATGCACAAAAAAAAAAAAAAAACCAAAAAACCACGCTACTAAGAAACAAATAGTAAGTAGGAAGTGAAGAGAAAAAGCTCAGAAGCCAAGCGTAACAAGTAAATTTCATCGAGGGAACCGCCTTCACGGTTCTATCTTACATGTTATAGCCTCATCACAGCTTTTTGGACGAGCAAGTACTAAGAGAGTAAACCCCCAACACACACAACTTTGATTTTGATCCCCATCAACTTAGCATAAATCAAACAAAAAAGAAAAAACGAGAAGCATGCAGAGAATATAGAAAAATTTAGAACCAGGGGTTGGAAAATCGACAGGAAGCGGGAATGAGAGATGGGGAAAAGGCAGGGAGGAGGAGTCGCAGGGGGGAGTACGGGGGAAAGAAGAATGCACCGCTTTATAGCAACGGAAACCCTAGTTCACTGTGTCAAACCGGTTCGATCAAGCCCGGTTTGTATGAACCGCTTTCCTTTGTTTTCTCTGCTTTTCGTTTACAGAAAAAAAAGCACTGCTTTCATCCGTTGCTATCCGTATCTTATTAATTAATTTAGTTCTTTTTATCCTTTTTATTTTAAAATAATTAACTCAAATTTATACAATCCTTGCTGTCACTAATTCATCAAAGAAATATAAAATGACAGAAATGAAATGAGAACAAAATTATAAATTTTAAAATAAAATTCCATATTCATTTATATACGTTTATCTGACTTGAATTAGGGATTATTGTTAAGATTTGTAACATAAAAAAAATAATATCTATAATGTAAAAATGATGATATTATCTAGGCATATTATTTTGATCATCGGTTTGTAATCCTTAGGTGGCAAAACATGTTAGTTGTAAAGGTTGTGTGTGATAAAGAAATGTAATATCTTACATCAAATTCGGATGGAATAATTGGGCCTTGAGGCCCAACACTCCTGGCCCATAAAAATTGAGACCAGCTTTGAATAATGATGGGATAGCCCGAGTCGGACCAAAAATCAAACAAATATAGGAAGGTTAAAAGATCTAGTCGGACAAAGAAAATTTATTCAAAATTAGGGGCTACCAAATCAAGGGCCAGACTTAACCTCTAATTGATTTTTTTCGTTTTGAAATATGTCTCTCGACACCCCCTTTTCTTTCACGAAATTTAAAATTTCTTTATTCGAAATTTTAACTATCCAAAACAAACAAAATTAATTGATAATTTTCGGCCATTGAATGCATAAAAGAAGGGCGTATCTTAAAAAAAAATCATTTGAATGATGGTTGTTCATAAAATATCTTTTTGTGTATATATTTTGATCGATTTCACTTCATAAATATGAGCAAATTATATAAATATTTTCACTGTCTGTATTGCTTCTTATATTGTGACTTTATGGACTCAATATTTTGAAGGATTGCATAGGAATTCATATGTATATGACAACTCGACTGTTGATGAGTTTCGAGAGACTTCTGAAATAAATAAGAGCCAAATAAATAATTTAATGCCGGTGCATGGGATTTGGATTTCCCATTGCTTAAAGTACCTTATCTTTCACGAGGATTGACTTGGTAAACTTGTCCATGGATTCCCAATTCTACCAAACAAACACTCTGTCCGGATATTATTGATTCGAAGCCGGTTGGGCGAAACACTGACACATTAACAAAAAAAACAATCCGGCACGATTTAAAGTGAGTCCGGATTTAATTAAACATGTCTTTTATTTAAACGGGAACAAGACCCGATTAGACACGACAAAATTTGTGTCTAGGTTCGGGTTAAAAAATTTGATACGTTTATAAACATGTGTAACCTGTATAATTTTTATAAATTACTTTATTTTATTTTAAACTCATTCCGTTTCACAATAAATTGATATAATTCCAAACAAATAAATACATTTCTCGTCATCGTTTCAAATAGTTTTATTTTTCATATGGTCTTGTCGTCATCTCCCAAAAAGATCCAGGTGTATGTAAACAATAAGTATGTAATGTAATTTCAATTTTTTTTAAATGACCAAGTTGGTGATATTTGACATCTTTTTAGTAATTTTCTAATTTTGAATACAGAGATTTTTAATTGATACAATCTTTTATGTTGTATTATAGTATTTATTTAAAATTTTAACGGGTTAAGATGTTTAACAAATTTATTAGCTGTGTTAGTTCCCAGGTTTTATTGACACGACTAGTTAAATATGTCGTGTCTCGTGTTTGAAGTTTCGGATACGAACTCGCAAAAGACGCTAACCGTAAGACACGAATTGCCACCCCTAGCCATGTGATTTACTTTATTTCTTGGTTTTTAGATTTGATTGATAAGCTTGAGTGAGAAAGAGAGAGAGAGCGAGGTGGTAAATGAAACATCTAGAAAATTGAGACCTGATCACATTTCAGCCCTGGTGCCATGTCTCCTTTCCGAAAAGGGAATTATGATTGTTCTGAGGTTACAGGATACAAGATTATTTATCATATACAACGATTGTACTCCAACAGCGAAAACATCGCGTCAGTCGTGGCATCCAGGACCACGAACCGGATTGCTTGGATCAACAGATCCTGCATTGAATTCAACAAAAAGAGAGCGACATATATATATATATATATATATATATAGAGAGAGAGAGAGAGAGAGAGAGAGAGAGAGAGAGAGAGAGAGAGACGGAGTTTAATACAATGTATAAGACTTTAACTGCTTAAACATGGATTCTTTTATTCTATGAAGAAACTAGAAAGGATCTGGAGATGGAACATCGGCATGTTCTATGACGGGAAAACTTACCTCCGCAGTGAGAACCATAAAGGATTCTTCCGGCAACTTGAACGTACACGATCAGCAGAAGGATGCAAAACTTCATGAAGAAGGAATAATCAGAGCTGTTGCGGCCGCCGGCACCGGTAGAAGCCATTAGCTGGATTAGGTTTCACAAATGCGAGTTTCCCACGGTAAGGAGAGAATGATTGATTGATCAGGGGAGGCTTATATGGGAAGGAGAGTAGGTCAAAAGGTTTATCCGGGGAAAATGTTACATGTAAACTAACTTACGGTATCTCCGAAATCTACTTATTTGAAACTTGAGGCGGTGGTTATACTTGGTCAAAATAAAAGACGAAAACTTGACCGAGTACTACGCTCTTTGTAGAGACTCGTTGATTCTACTTTTTATCTTCAAATAATGTAATGGTGATGGCCAGCTAATTGTCATCATTTCACCTCCTTCACTAATTTAGTATTTTCTTGGGTCAACACATGGCGACCGATATCTAACGGAAGAGAGATTGTAGTAGGTGAACAATTAATTATCTTAAGCTTAAACCTGAAAATTCAAACACCCTTGACTGAATTTTGGATTCACACACACTTTTAAACTGTTCCTCAGTTGACTTGGTTTTCCTATTTTTCGTTTCCTGGAAAGAGATAAATACATCGTTGTCATTCATTCATGCAGCGAAGGTGGTCTAGCCGGATTACACATCAATAAAATCACAAGGCGATTGTCAAGTAAGGAAAATTGATAATTATAAAAAGCATTATGACCCAACTAAAAGCTTTCGACACTTTTCTAAACCTTGTCGGATCAACCTTCTATTGCTGTATCTCGTCATTTGCGTGACGGTATTGACTATGCAGTCGTTCCATGGTACTAAAACTTCGGTCCCAATGTTTCGATAGGCACTCTGGTTGTCCCGCACCGTCATAAAAAGCCGTTCATCAACATGAAGCGGAACCCCAGATATCTTGCCTGCCTCCGAGTAATCTGTCAGGGAGTTCTTGTTATGGATTTCCACCACTTCCTCGCCTGCCAGCACGTAACATGAGCACCAAATGCCAGCTCCAATGCCACCCCTACGACAAAACCGCCAACAAGCCCTGCCAGTGCAGCTATCCACATAATTCCAAATGGTGAGTTGGACTTCTCGTGGTAGCCTAAGTGATGTGGTGGGAACTGTGGTGGATTCCTACACATCTTTGTGAGTGGAGCTCCACAAAGCCCCGGGTTGCCGATGTAGGAAGTATTCTCAAACGTTCCAAATTGATTCCCTGCAGGAATCGATCCAGAAAGATTATTGTAGGATACATTAAAGACCACAAGAGAAGTGATCTGCATTAGTGTTCTGGGGATCTCCCCAGAGAGCTTGTTCTTGGACAGATCCAGGACTTCCAGATTTCTCAATTTTCCCAGGGATTGTGGGATTGGCCCACTCAGATTATTGTTGGAGAGGTTCAGAGTATGAAGTTTAAGTAAATTATCTCTGATGGATTCATTTACATCATAGTAGTTCCCCGTCATTTGACAGTCAAACAGCGGAAACGATAATTCTTTACCTCCACCGTGGCATCCTCTACTGTTTCATCTCGTGAGTCCGAGCCACGTGTACTCTGTACCATCTTATTCCTGCGTCACACTAAAAAAAAGGTCCCCTATTGGGGTCAGCAATAAATCGCCGAGTACGCCTCACCCTATGCACATACGAAACATGAGACCCCTAACTTTTCCTAACATGCAATCTTTATAAAAGGTCTTTTAATGCAGCATACGGATTATACAATAAGCAATACAAATCAACATTAATCGGATAATAATAATTTCCAACATCTCATATCAACCCTTCCCAAGGCAGTTATATGCATACATATTATAAAGCATACCTCATTACAATCACTAATTCAATCTTCTACGTAACAACATATATACAGAAATCTAAGACAAATCCAATAACGCTCACAACTCTCAAGCGACTCCCTCATTCTCTCGTCTCTCGTATATCAACACTTCGTTCGGTGTCAGGACCCTCACAGTACGTCCCCACCCTCTCCTCCGGGAGCGCCCGGGAAACGGCCGGCAGGCACGACCACGGGTGGTCGTCGCCTCCCCGTACTCCTCCGACACACAGTCGGGAATACATCTCAATTCATAAAATGTCAGTGAATCACTCATACCCGCAGCCCAATTCTTAAATTCAACTCTTATAAAATCCTTTCAGACAATCGAAGGTGTTCCCGGGTAGCGGCTGTCCAGTCCCAGCCTCCACTACCATAAATCTTTCATAATTCATAGGGGACAAGGCACAGAACGGAATCCGGCCTCCTCGTCATCCAGGTGGCACCATCATGGCTCTAGGAAAGCCACCACCCCGAGAGCAAGGCACAGCCCGTTCCGAAATGTTCAAGATCACAATTGGGCAAAATCTCAGGTGATTCACGCATAAAACACATACCCCCGCCATTCATAAATTCAGCCAAGGAGATACAATTCCAAGGGGTTCTGGTGATTTAATAATTCAACGACAACAATGCAGGCCGTTAGTCACAAGGTGACGAGTTTAATTCGTTTCACCAGACAACACATCCAGTTTCTAGCCACACTCTCCGGCAGCACAGTCGCATCGCCCGGAGAAGGTACAGGTGGCGGACCCAAGCTCGAGCCCCACCGAGCTCGCCATTTCCCAAAAGAATTCACCCACACTACGGCAGCTCATCCTTCGGCCACGCAGAAGCGTCGCCAGCGAAGGGGACAACAATATTTCCTGGTTTGGTGCTAACGGAACTCTCAAATCCACTCAACACGCGGGTACTTGCAGGACCCACAAAGCCGCAGCAACAGAACCCCTATTATTTCAAAGATAACACACACGGGCTGAACTCGGGGCTTACAAAGGTCTACGGCTCATTAGCAAGGCAGACGTTACTCCGAGATTTTCCCGGCTCGAATGGCTCGCGGACGCTCGCCCACTTACCCAACAAAATGCCGACTCACTCCAATACCTTTTCATCAAGCCATCACACACACAAAACGGGATCCATCACTTTAGCACCCATACGGAAGGCGATTACCTGACCTACCCTCCTCCCCTGGACCCTAACCCGCAACGCACAGATAGAACACATTCAAAGGAAAGGTCGATGAGGGGTGGGGGTGAGGACGTACCTGGTTCCGTCCTCCCTGCTACAACAATCACCAGTCACCTAACCGATTTCGAAGCTCAGATCCGGCAGCTCCCTTGTGCACCACGACTGGTTCCTCCGTACGCTCTCCCACTCTTCCCCTTATCCTCTCTTTTCTGCGGTAACGTGTGGTTCTCCCCAGCCTTCTTTATTTCATTTCATTTATCTCTTTTAGTCTTTTCCCCTAATCAATTCGTGTGTGGCAAGGAGAGGGGAAGGCCTGAGGATTTTATCAACGCACTGTTCCTAAAATCAGATTGCCAACACTAATGTATGGGTTGCCCATTCTTTTCTGCTAGTTCCATCCGGAACATTATCTTGCCGACAGTTTCACGAAGTCGGGAGTCGTTCTCTTTGATTCCTTACCCTCGGCCTATCATAGACCATACATTCACGTATTCATTGCTCTCTTGTTCAGGATACATTTTAATCCGTAAACACACTAATTATAATTACATAATAATTGTAATCTCGTTAGTCTTTCCGATCAAAATTCGCGATATTAAACGAATATTCTCGACACCCTAATTCGATTTCGTTTAGGTCCAGGCGTCCCCTTTCCCGCGTGACATAATAACACGAAATCGAATTAGTAATCTCGTTAATATTCGATATTAACTTTCACTGACAACGAAAGTATTAAACTCTCGTGCCACGTCGGATTTTGACTCGGTCAAACGTCCTGATTCTAGTCAACTCGTCTAGTCAAAGTAATATATTTCATTTCCGAAATTTCGGGTCGTTACAATCTACCCCCCTTAATTTAAATTTCGTCCCCGAAATTTCATAGTACATATCACTCTCACTCAAATAGGTACGGGTAGATCTCTTTCATCTTAGATTGTGTTTCCCAAGTGAACTCCTCAATATGTCCATGTAGCCATCGTAACCGCACCATCGGAACCACTCGGTGACAGGGATGTTTCTCCATCCTGTCAACTATCTAAACGGGCTCCGTAGTAACCTGTAAGTTCGGAGCCACCTCAATCTGCTCATCATGCAGCACATGTCGAGGATCTGGGACGTACTTCCTAAGCATAGATACATGGAAGACGTTATGGATCTTTGCCAATCTGGGGGGTAAGGCTAACCTGTAGGCCACACTCCCGATCCTCTCCAAGATCTCGTAAGGTCCAATATATCTCGGGCTTAATTTTCCTTTAAGCCCAAATCGGAGGTTCATCTTGGTAGGAGATACTTTCAGAAAGACGTAATCTCCTACCTCAAACTCAAGAGGCCTGCGCCGCCTATCTGCATAACTCTTTTGCCTGCTCTGTGCGGCGCGGAGACGATCCTGATTAAGCCTGATCGTCTCTGTAGTCTCGTGAACCATCTCAGGTCCTAACTCAGCCTGCTCTCCACACTCGTTCCAACATAAAGGAGTTTTGCACGGGCGACCATACAGAGCTTCAAAGGGAGCTATCTGGATACTCTGTTGGTAACTGTTGTTGTATGAGAACTCCACTAATGGTAGGTGATCTCCCACAAGCCCTCCAAATCTAAAGCACAAGCTCTCAACATATCCTCAAGTATTTGGATGATGCGCTCGGTCTGACCATCTGTCTGTGGGTGGAATGCAGTGCTCATATTCAACCTCGTGCCCAATGACCGCTGTATATTGCTCCAGAACCGAGAAGTAAACCTGTCAGAAACTATCACACTTGGAACACCGTGAAGGCGAATGACTGCCTTCACATACAGCTTGTCCAATTTGGCAACCGAGTACGTCACACTAATGGGGATGAAGTGGGCAGATTTAGTCAATCTATCCACTATCACCCAAACGGAATCAAAACCATGCGCCGTCCTGGGCAGGTTAGTCACACAATCCATGGCAATCTCATCCCATTTCCATTCGGGAATTGGCAATGGTTGAAGTTCTCCACCCGGTCTGCGATGCTCAATCTTGACCCGCTGACAGGTCAAGCAGTGGCTCACATACTGAGCCACGTCTCTTTTCATACCTCTCCACCAGTACTGTTTCCGTAGATTTTGGTACATTTTGGTGACCCCGGGGTGGATACTATGCGAACTCAAATGAGCCTCATCCATGATCAGATTCCGTAGATCCTCCTGAGCAAGTATGCAGATGCGTTCCTGGTACCTCAACAAATCATCATCAGACACACTAAACTCAGTATCTGCCTGATCCTGCAACCTGGATTGCTCCTCCGTCAGGTATGGATCTTCGAGTTGGGCTGCGCGAATCAAATCCATTAACTGAGACCCAATGATGGTAGCAAGTAGAGGCCCACTGCCACTGAATCCAACTCTAACACCGATCTCATTTACCTGCTCGCGTAGTCGCCATTCTTCTACCTCAATGCTGGCTAGGGAGGTAGTCTTTCGGCTCAATGCATCGGTAACCACGTTTGCTCTGCCTGGATGGTAAGAGATCGTGCAGTCGTAATCTTTAATCAGTTCCATCCACCGCCTTTGTCTCATGTTCAATCCTGAGAGAACAGATACTTTAAGCTCTTATGGTCGGTGAATATCTCGAAAGTCTCGCCATACAGATAATGGTACCAGATTTTCAATGCGAAGACTACTGCAGCAAGCTCCAAGTCGTGGGTTGGCTAGTTCTGTTCATGAACTTTAAGTTGTCTAGAAGCGTAAGCTACTACCCTGCCGTGCTGCATCAGCACAGCACCCAATCCAAAATAAGAAGCATCACAGTAGACTGCGAATCCTCCACTGCCACTGGGCAATACCAACACTGGTGCAGAAGTCAATCTGTTCCTTAACTCGAGGAAGCTCTCCTCACAATCATGCGTCCACTCGAACGCAGTACCCTTTTTCAGTAGCTGGGTCAGAGGTCTAGCAATCCGAGAGAATCCCTCTATGAAGCGCCTATAATACCCAGCTAAGCCTAGGAAACTCCGCATCTCTGTAACAGTAGTAGGGCGAGGCCAGTTCAGAACAGCCTTCGACTTTGGATGGATCCACTACAATACCCTCTGCAGATACAATATGGCCCAAGAAGCTCACGCTGCTCATCCAGAACTCGCACTTGCTTAGCTTGGCATACAACTGATTCTGTCGTAGAACTTCTAAAACCAATCTCAGATGATCCGCGTGCTCCTCCATACTTTTAGAATATACCAGAATATCATCTATGAACACCACTATAAACCGGTCAAGGTAGGGTCGGAAAATGCGGTTCATCAACTCCATGTAAGCTGTTGGAGCGTTAGTCAGTCCAAAAGACATCACCAGGAATTCGTAGTGTCCATATCTGGTGCGAAAGATTGTTTTCATAACATCAGAATCCTGCACCCTGATCTGATGATACCCTGATCTTAAATCGATTTTAGAGTAAACCACGGATCCTTGAAGCTGATCAAAAGGTCATCAATACGCGGCAAAGGATACCGGTTCTTGATGGTGGCTTTATTCAACGTACGATAGTCAATACACATTCTCATCGTATCGTCTTTCTTTTTCACAAACAACACAGGTGCACCCCACGGAGACACACTGGGGCGTATAAACCCCTTATCTAATAACTCCTGGAGTTGCACCTACTACTCTCTTAACTCAGCAAACCCCATACGATACGGGGCTCGGGAAATAGGTTCCGTACCTGGAACAACATCAATTACAAAATCCACTTCTCTTGACGGTGGTAATCCAGGAAGTTCCTCCGGGAACACATCCTCGTAATCCCGTACTACGGGGATGTCCTGCAAACTCGGAAGTTCCTCCTTCAGATTCAGCACCACTACCAGAAAAGCTTCGCCACCATCACGCAAGATCCGCTGGGCCTCCATCGCCGCTATCAAGGGAATCCCGTCACACTGGTACTCCTGTCCGGAGTATGCACAGACTGGCTATCCTGGAACTTTGAATAAAATCTCTCGTCTGACGCATTCCACCATCGCGTGGCACGTCATCAGCCAGTCCATTCCCAGTATGATATCAAACTCCCTAATCTGAAAGACAACCAAATCAATACGTGACTGGAGAAAGTTCACCGTTATCTCGCAATTCCTGCATACTGATCGCATCGGCATGCTCTCTCCATTAGGTATCCATACCCGTAGAGGATTACCTCCCAAATCCATAATGAAGCCGTATCTATCCACGAAACTCGGAGAGATGAAGGAATGGGTGGCGCCCGTAGCAAAAAGTGCCGGGGCGTCCCACCCATTGGCAAGAATCATACCTGACATAGCGTTGCTGGAGGGACCCGCTCGTCCTCGGCCTATGGCGCTGACACGGCCAGATCCTGTCAGTTGGTTAATCGAGCCCCTGGATGTGCTTCTGCCAGACATGGAACGAGACCCAGCAAATGAGGGACCAACACCAACAATATGGCTCCTAGTCACCTGTGGACAGTGGTTCCGAATGTGGCCTCGCTCGCCACACTGGAAACAAATGACTCCATAGCTGGGCATGCCAATCCTCCATGGGATCGTCCGCAGCGAGAACAGTAGGTGAATGAGCTGGGCGAGCACCTCGGCCGTAGCCCCTAGGTTTCGAGATCCCACTAGAACTGGGCCTCCTACTTCCCCCAAAGAAACGGCTCACTCCCCTAAAAAGTCCTACGGATTTCTTTGATGGTCCAGCCTCCTCTTTCCCTTTACGTGCTTTTAGCGCGTCTTTATCCTTCAGCGCCCTCTCTATGGCCTGAGCTCGGTGGTAGAGCTCCTCAAAGGTCTGCGACGAAAGCGGCACCAGCTTGGAACGGATCCTAGGATTCAGGCTCATCAGATACCTATGAGCCCTCTGTTCCGGCGTAGCTACCTGGCCTGGAGCGTACCTAGCAAGCTCAGTGAACATACGCTCGTGTTCGTCAACCGTCATGTCCCCTTGCTCGAGCAACTCGAACTCTCTGATCTTATCAAGTCTCATGGTGGCCCGGAAGTACTTATCCAGGAAGGCCTGGCGGAA
Source organism: Melastoma dodecandrum (assembly GCA_029817715.1). Classification (NCBI taxonomy): domain Eukaryota; kingdom Viridiplantae; phylum Streptophyta; class Magnoliopsida; order Myrtales; family Melastomataceae; genus Melastoma; species Melastoma dodecandrum. The sequence continues at coordinate 17,009 of JARUPY010000309.1, read as the reverse complement.
TTGTTCCCATGTCGGGCCCTAATAGTGTGCACGGACGGCAGCTGCAGAGGAGATCTACCCAAGGTCGACACCCCCTCGCAAGTGGTATTCAGCCCCCGCTAGCTTCTCGGCCTCTGTATACTCCAGATATTTGAATATCTGGTCCCAATCCTATAGAAAAGTCTGGGCCTGATCCGGACCTTCCGTCCCTTTGAAGATAGGGGGTTCATTTTCCCCACCTCTTTGATGATCCTCAGCCGGTGACGGTTTGTTGGTGCCGTTCCAGGTGCATGAGAACCCCCGGCAACGTTGCTTCCGGTGTCATCTGCCATCTGAATAAGTCAAGGATTTGGGTTGAGTATTTGGCAGGGGAGTAGTTCAGCTAGTTGATTCTAAGTATTTGAGGTTGGCGTGTTTCAAGCTGGTGAATCCACAACCTTTTATACTACCAAGATTCAAGGTCCAATAATTCACGATTTATTAAAACTGACACTCATACATGCAGGGTTACTATTCGCCTGCAAATTGTCGGTCACATGGTAACAGTACTAGAAATGACCATTCACTCACTCTGACAAGATTCTCACTCACACACGACGATTACACTCAGTTCACACACAAGTCTGAGTTCAATTCTGGGGACCACGCGCGTAGTTAGTTACTGGAACCTTAAGCTCCCTACGGGCAGCCTCTATGATAGCTAAGTGGAAATCCTCTACGCGCTGGACCAAACCAGGAATGCTATTCACGCGATCTCGAAATTCACGACATTTCCTAAGACGGTAGACGGGAACGTCCTCATCCTCAATCGCTGCAAGGTCTGCTATCAGACGCCTCAACAGTGGGGTGGTAAGCTCTGGTGGGTACGAATCACGGCCACAGCCGGTAAGGAATCCAGTGAGAAGGTTCAAGCTCTCCGTAATGGTGACAAAGGGCGGCTGGAACTCATCATTCAGGGTCAAATTCGGAGCGTTTCCGGCTTTAGGAATCTCTGGAGCTTCACCATCTGGATCACCACTGGGGCCTGTCTTGCCTTTGAGTAGTTCAGGCATGCGTCCTGGGTGTCGACCTTCGCCGCGATTTGCCATACTAACTGGATTCACTAGGAGTATTACTTGTGATTTTTCTGGCTAAGATGTGATTTTTCACTAACTGCTCCTCAGTCGTATTTATAATAAGTCTTCGTTTGTCCTCTAGCCATTCGTGTAGTCTTTTCAACCCACGGGCACGCCTACTGTACCCTGTCAAGTCTATTCGCACTCAGAAAGATTTCCCTGACAAGGGTGAGTGCGCCTGTATCTGTCTATTATTTTACTTTGCTATACTCTGTCAAGTCTTATCATTCACGGGTAAGTTTACTATTCTTTTTCAATTAAACTAAAAGCACATACTAATCCACCTTATTACTCCAACTAACTGCGCTCTGATACCAACCGAAACGACCTGCAAATTTTTCTCATTTATATCAGAGTAGTACCCCGTCATTTGACGGTCAAACAGCGGAAACGATAATTCTTTACCTCCACCGTGGCATCATCTACTGTTTTATAACGTAAGTCCGAGCCACGTGTACTCTGTACCATCTTATTCCTGCGTCACACAAAAAAAATAGTCCCCTATTGGGGTCAGCGATAAATCGCCGAGTACGCCTCACCCAATGCACATACGAAACATGAGACCCCTAACTTTACCTAACGTGCAATCTTTATAAAAGGTCTCTTTGTGCAGCATACGGATTGTACAATAAGCAATACAAATTAACATTAATCGGATAATAATAATTTTCAACATCTCATATCAACCTTTCCCAAGGCAGTTATATGCATACATATTATAAAGCATACCTCATTATAATCACTAATTCCAACCTTCTACGTAACAACATATATACAGAAATCTATGACAAATCCAATAACGCTCACAACTCTCAAGCGACTCCCTCATTCTCTCGTCTCTCGTATATCAACCCTTCGTTCGGTGCATGGACCCTCACAGTACGTCCCCACCCTCTCCTCCGGGAGCGCCCGGATAACGGCCAGCAGGCACGACCGCGAGTGGTCGTCGCCTCCCCGTTCTCCTCCGACCCACGGTCGGGAATACATCTCAATTCATAAAATGTCAGTGAATCACTCATGCCCGCAACCCAATTCTTAAATTCAACTCTGATAAAATCCTTTCAGACAATCGAAGGTGTTCCCGGGTACCAGCTGTCCAGTCCCAGCCTCCACTACCACAAATCTTTCATAATTCATAGGGGACAAGGCAGTGAACGGAATCCGGCCTCCTCGTCGTCCAGGTGGCACCGTCATGGCTCTAGGAAAGCCACCACCCGAAGAGCAAGGCACAGCCCGTTCCGAAATGTTCAAGATCACAATTGGGCAAAATCTCAGGTGATTCACGCATAAAACACATACCCCCGCCATTCATAAATTCAGCCAAGGAGATACAATTCCAAGGGGTTCTGGTGATTTAATAATTCAACGACAACAATGCAGGCCGGCAGTCACAAGGTGACGAGTTTAATTCGTTTCACCAGACAACGCATCCAGTTTCTAGCCACACTCTCCGGCAGCACGGTCGCATCGCCAGGAGAAGGTACAGGTGGCGGACCCAAGCTCGAGCCCCACCGAGCTCGCCATTTCCCAAAAGAATTCACCCACACTATGGCAGCTCATCCTTCGGCCACAGAGAAGCGTCGCCAGCAAAGGGGACAACAATATTTCCTGGTTTGTTGCTAACGGAACTCTCAAATCCATTCAACACGCGGGTACTTGCAGGACCCACAAAGCCGCAGCAACAGAACCCCTATTATTTCAAAGATAACACACACGGGCTGAACTCGGGGCTTACAAAGGTCTACGGCTCATTAGCAAGGCAGACGTTACTTCGAGATTTTCCCGGCTCGAATGGCTCGCGGACGCTCGCCCACTTACCCAACAAAATGCCGACTCACTCTAGTACGTTTTCATCAAGCCATCACACACACAAAACGAGATCCATCACTTTAGCACCCATACGGAACGCAATTACCCGACCTACCCTCCTCCCCTGGACCCTAACCCGCAACGCACAGATAGAACACATTCAAAGGAAAGGTCGATTAGGGGAAGGGGTGAGGACGTACCTGGTTCCGTCCACCCCCCTACAACAATCACTAGTCACCCAACCGATTTCGAAGCTCAGATACGACAGCTCCCTTGTGCACCACGACTGGTTCCTCCGTACGCTCTCCCACTCTTCCCCTTATCCTCTCATTTCTGCGGTAACGTGTGGTTCTCCCCAGCCTTCTTTATTTCAATTCATTTATCTCTTTTAGTCTTTTCCCCTAATCAATTCGTGTGTGGCAAGGAGAGGGGAAGGCCTGAGGATTTTATCAACGCACTGTTCCTAAAATCAGATTGCCAACACTAATGTATGGGTTGCCCATTCTTTTCTGCTAGTTCAATCCGGAACATTATCTTGCCGACAGTTTCACGAAGTCGGGAGTCGTTCTCTTTGATTCCTTACCCTCGGCCTATCATAGACCATACATTCACGTATTCATTGCTCTCTTGTTCAGGATACATTTTAATCCGTAAACACACTAATTATAATTACATAATAATTGTAATCTCGTTAGTCTTTCCGATCAAAATCCGCGACTTTAAACGAACATTATCGACATCCTGATTCGATTTCGTTTAAGTCCAGGCGTTCTCTTTTCCGTATAACGTAATCACACGAAATCGAATTAGTAATTTCGTTAATATTCGATATTAACGTTCACTGACTCGGTCAAACGTCCTAATTCTCGTCAACTCATCTAGTCACAGTAATATATTTCATTTCCGAAATTCCGGGTCGTTACAATCTTCCCCCCTTAATTTAAATTTCATCCCCGAAATTTCATAATACAGATCACTCTCACTCAAATAGGTATGGGTACATCTCTTTCATCTTAGATTCTGTTTTCCAAGTGAACTCCTCAATATGTCCATGTAACCATCGTACCCGCACTATCGGAACCACTCGATGACGGAGCTGTTTCTCTATCCTGTCAACTATCTCCACGGGCTCCGTAGTAACCTGTAAGTTTGGAGCCACCTTAATCTGCTCATCATGCAGCACATGTCGAGGATCTGGGACGTACTTCCTAACCATAGATACATGGAAGACGTTATGGATCTCTGCCAATCTGGGGGGTAAGGCTAACCTGGAGGCCACACTCCCGATCATCTCCAAGATTTCGTAAGGTCCAATATATCTCGGGCTTAATTTTCCTTTAAGCCTAAATCGGAGGTTCATCTTGGTAGGAGATACCTTCAGAAAGACGTAATCACTTATCTCAAACTCAAGAGGCCTGCGCCGCCTATCTGCATAACTCTTTTGCCTGCTTTGTGCGATGCGGAAACGATCCTGAATAAGCCTGATCGTCTCTGTAGTCTCGCGGACCATCTTAGGTCCTAACTCAGCCTGCTCTCCACACTCGTTCCAACATAAAGGAGTTCTGCACGGGCGACCATACAGAGCTTCAATGGGAGCCATCTGGATACTCTGTTGGTAACTGTTGTTGTATGAGAACTCCACTAATGGTAGCTGATCTACCCACAAGCCCTCCAGATCTAAAGCACAAGCTCTCAACATATCCTCAAGTATTTGGATGATGCGCTCGGTCTGACCATCTGTCTGTGGGTGGAAGGCAGTGCTCATATTCAACCTCGTGCCCAATGACCGCTGTATATTGCTCCAGAACCGAGAAGTAAACCTATCAGAAACTATCACACTTGGAACACCGTGAAGGCGAATGACTTCCTTCACATACAGCTTGGCCAATTTGGCAACCGAGTACGTCACACTAATGGGGATGAACTGGGCAGATTTAGTCAATCTATCCACTATCACCCAAACGGAATCAAAACCCTGCGCCGTCCTGGGCATGTTAGTCACAAAATCCATGGCAATCTCATCCCATTTCCATTCGGGAATTGGCAATGGTTGAAGTTCTCCACCCGGTCTGCGATGCTCAATCTTGACCCGCTGACAGGTCAAGCAGCGGCTCACATACTGAGCCACGTCTCTTTTCATACCTCTCCACCAGTACTGTTTCCGTTGATTATGGTACATTTAGGAGACCTCGAGGTGGATACTATACGCACTCAAATGAGCCTCATCCATGATCAGATTCCGTAGATCCTCCTGAGCAGGAATGCAGATGCGTCCCTGGTACTTTAACAAATCATCATCAGACACACTAAACTCAGTATCTGCCTGATCCTGCAACCTGGATCGCTCCTCTGTCAGGTATGGATCTTGGAGTTGGGCCGCGCGAATCAAATCCATCAACTGAGACCCAATGATCATGGTAGCTAGAAGAGGACCACTGCCACTGAATCCAACTCTAACACCGATCTCATTTACCTGCTCGCGTAGTCGCCATTCTTCTACCTCAATACTGGCTAAGGAGGCAGTCTTTCGGCTCAATGCATCGGCAACCACGTTTGTTCTGCCTGGATGGTAAGAAATCGTGCAGTCGTAATCTTTGATCAGTTCCATCCACCGCCTTTGTCTCATGTTCAGCTCATCCTGAGAGAACAGATACTTTAAGCTCTTACGGTCGGTGAATATCTCGAAAGTCTCGCCATACAGATAATGGTACCAGATTTTCAATGCGAAGACTACTGCAGCAAGCTCCAAGTCGTGGGTAGGGTAGTTCTGTTCATGAACTTTAAGTTGTCTAGAAGCGTAAGCTACTACCCTGCCGTGCTGCATCAGCACAGCACCCAATCCGAAATAAGAAGCATCACAGTAGACTGCGAATCCTCCACTACCACTGGGCAATACCAACATTGGTGCAGAAGTCAATCTGTTCCTTAACTCGAGGAAGCTTTTCTCACAATCATGAGTCCACTCGAACGCGGTACCCTTTTTCAGTAGCTGGGTCAGAGGTCTAGCAATCCGAGAGAATCCCTCAATGAAACGCCTGTAATGCCCAGCTAAGCCGAGGAAACTCCGCATCTCTTTCACTGTAGTAGGGCGAGGCCAGTTCAGAACAGCTTCGACTTTGGATGGATCCACTGCAATACCCTCTGCGGATACAATATGGCCCAAGAAGCTCACCTGCTCATTCAGAACTCGCACTTACTTAGCTTGGCATACAACTGATTCTGTCGTAGAACTTCTAAAACCAATCTCAGATGATCCGCGTGTTCCTCCATACTTTTAGAATATACCAGAATATCATCTATGAACACCACTACAAAGTGGTCAAGGTAGGGTATGAAAATGCGGTTCATCAACTCCGTGAAAGCTGCTGGAGCGTTAGTCAGTCCAAAAGACATCACCAGGAATTCGTAGTGTCCATATCTGGTGCGAAAGGCTGTTTTCATAACATCAGATCCCGCACCCTGATCTGATGATACCCTGATCTTAAATCGATTTTAGAGTAAACCACGGATCCCTGAAGCTGATCAAAAAGATCATCAATACGCGGCAAAGGATACCGGTTCTTGATGGTGGCTTTATTCAACATACGATAGTCAATACACATTCTCATCGTACCGTCTTTCTTTTTCACAAACAACACAGGTGCACCCCACGGAGACACACTGGGGCGTATAAACCCCTTATCTAATAACTCCTGGAGTTGCACCTACTACTCTCTTAACTCAGCAAACCCCATACGATACGGGGCTCGGGAAATAGGTTCCGTACCTGGAACAACATCAATTACAAAATCCACTTCTCTTGATGGTGGTAATCCAAGAAGTTCCTCCGAGACCTCGTAATCCCGTACTACGGGGATGTCCTGCAAACTCGGAAGTTTCCTCCATCAGATTCAGCACCACTGCCAGAAAAGCTTCGCCACCATCACGCAAGATCCGCTGGGCCTCCATCGCCGCTATCAAGGGAATCCCGTCACACTGGTACTCCTGTCCGGAGTATGCACAGACTGGCTATCCTGGAACTTTGAATAAAATCTCTCGTCTGACGCATTCCACCATCGCGTGGCACGTCATCAGCCAGTCCATTCCCAGTATGATATCAAACTCCCTGATCTGAAAGACAACCAAATCAATTCGTGACTGGAGAAAGTTCACCGTTATCTCGCAATTCCTGCATACTGATCGCATCGGCATGCTCTCCCCATTGGGCATCCATACCCGTAGAGGACTACCTCCCAAATCCATAACGAAGCCGTATCTATCCACGAAACTCTGAGAGATGAAGGAATGGGTGGCGCCCGTATCAAAAAGTGCCGTGGCGTCCCACCCATTGGCAAGAATCATACCTGACATAGCGTTGCTGGAGGGACCCGCTCGTCCTCGGCCTATGGCGCTGACACGGCCAGATCCTGCCGGTTGGTTAATCGAGCCCCTGGATGCGCTTCTGCCAGACATGGAACGAGACCCGGCAAATGAGGGACCAGCACCACCACTATGGCTCCTAGTCAGCTGTGGACAGTGGTTCCGAATGTGGCCTCGCTCGCCACACTGGAAACAAATGACTCCAATAGCTGGGCATGCCAATCCTCCATGGGATCGTCCGTAGCGAGAACAGGTAGGTGAATGAGCTGGGCGAGCACCTCGGCCGTAGCCACTAGGTTTGGAGATCCCACTAGAACTGGGCCTCCTGCTTCCCCCAAAGAAACGGCTCACTCCCTTAAAGAGTCCTACGGATTTCTTTGATGGTCCAGCCTCCTCTTTGGTGGTAGAGCTCCTCAAAAGTCTGCGACGAAAGCGGCACCAGCTTGGAACGGATCCTAGGATTCAGGCTCATCAGATACCTATGAGCCCTCTGTTCCGGCATAGCTACTTGGCCTGGAGCGTACCTAGCAAGCTCAGTGAACTTACGCTCGTGTTCGTCAACCGTCATGTCCCCTTGCTCGAGCAACTCGAACTCTCTGATCTTATCAAGTCTCATGGTGGACGGGAAGTACTTATCCAGGAAGGCCTGGCGGAATTGTTCCCATGTCGAGCCCTGATAGTGTGCACGGACGGCAGCTGCAGAGGAGATCCACCCGAGGTCGGCACCCCCTCGCAAGTGGTATTCTGCCACCGCCAGCTTCTCGGCCTCTGTATACTCCAGATATTTGAATATCCGGTCCCAATCCTGTAGAAAAGTCTGGGCCTGCTCCGGACCTTCCGTCCCATTGAAGATAGGGCGGTTCATTTTCCCCACCTCCTTGATGATCCTCAGCCGGCAACGGTTTGTTGGTGCCATTCCAGGTGCATGAAAACCCCCGGCAACGTTGCTTTCGGTGTCATCTGCCATCTGAATAAGTCAAGGAAATGTTTGGGTTGAGTATTTGGCAGGGGAGTAGTTCAGGTAGTTGATTCTAAGTATTTGAGGTTGGCGTGTTTCAAGCTGGTGAATCCACAACCTTTTATACTACCAAGATTCAAGGTTCAATAATTCACGATTTATTAAAACTGACACTCATACATGCAGGGTTACTATTCGCCTGCAAATTGTCGGTCACATGGTAACAGTACCAGAAATGACCATTCACTCACTCTGACAAGATTCTCACTCCCACACGACGATTACACTCAGTTCACACACAAGTCTGAGTTCAATTCTGGGGACCACGTGCGTAGTTAGTTACTGCAACCTCAAGCTCCCTACGGGCAGCCTCTACGATAGCTAAGTGGAAATCCTCTACGCGCTGGTCCAAACCAGGAATGCTATTCACGCGATCTCGAAATTCACGGCATTTCCTTAGACGGTAGACGGGAACGTCCTCATCCTCAATCGCTGCAAGGTCTACTATCAGACGCCTCAACAGTGGGGTGGTAAGCTCTGGTGGGTACGAATCACGGCCACAGCCGGTCAGGAATCCTATGAGAAGGTTCAAGCACTCCGTAACGGTGACAAAGTGCGGCTGGAACTCATCATCCAGGGCCCAATTCGGAGCGTTTCCGGCTTCAGGAATCTCTGGAGCTTCACCATCTGGATCACCACTGGGGCCTGTCTTGCCTTTGAGTAGTTCAGGCATGCGTCCTGGGTGTCGACCTTCGCCGCGATTTGCCATACTAACTGGATTCACTAGGAGTATTACTTGTGATTTTTCTGGCTAGGATGTGATTTTTTCCTTGACTGCTCCTCAGTCGTATTTATAATAAGTTTTCGTCTGTCATCTAGCCCTTCGTGTAGTCTTTTCAAATCACGGGCACAGTGTCTATTCACACTAAGAAGGATTCCCTGACAAGAGTGAGTGCGCCTGTGTCTATCTATTATTTTACTTGCCAAACTCTGTCAAGTCTTATCATTCACAGGTGAGTTTACTATTCTTTTTCATTTAAACTAAAAGCGCATAATAATCCACCTTATTACTCCAACTAACTGCGCTCTGATACCAACTGAAACGTCCTGCAAATTTTTCTCACCCTCCTCCCCTGTACCCTAACCCGCAACGCTCAGATAGAACACATTCAAAGGAAAGGTCGATGAGGGGAGGGGGTGAGGACGTACCTGGTTCCGTCCTCCCCGCTACAAGAATCACCAGTCACCCAACCGATTTCGAAGCTCAGATCCGGCAGCTCTCTTGTGCACCACGACTGGTTCCTTCGTACGCTCTCCCACTCTTCCCCTTATCCTCTCTTCTCTGCGGTAACGTGTGGTTCTCCCCAGCCTTCTTTATTTCATTTCATTTATCTCTTTTAGTCTTTTCCCCTAATCAATTCGTGTGTGGCAAGGAGAGGGGAAGGCCTGAGGATTTTATCAACGCACTGTTCCTAAAATCAGATTGCCAACACTAATGTATGGGTTTGCCCATTCTTTTCTGCGAGTTCTATCCGGAAATATTATCTTGCCGACAGTTTCACGAAGTCGGGAGTCGTTCTCTTTGATTCTTTACCCTCGGCCTATCATAGACCATACATTCACGGATTCATTGCTCTCTTGTTCACGATACATTTTAATCCGTAAACACACTAATTATAATTACATAATAATTGTAATCTCGTTAGTCTTTCCGATCAAAATCCGCGACATTAAACGAATATTCTCGACATCCTAATTCGATTTCGTTTAGGTCTAGGCGTCCCCTTTCCCGCGTGACGTAATCACACGAAATCGAATTAGTAATCTCGTTAATATTCGATATTAACGTTCACTGACAACGAAAGTATTAAATTCTCGTGCCACGTCGGATTTTGACTCGGTCAAACGTCCTGATTCTAGTCAACTCGTCTAGTCAAAGTAATATATTTCATTTCCGAAATTCCGGGTCGTTACATGGAGGAAGGGATCTCTCCTGATAATCTGTTGTTTGAGACGAGGTATATTTGGATGATGGCTTGCAGCGTTGGAAGGGTTCCGTGAAAATTGTTGAAACTGAGAAATAAAGTGTAAAGAGTTCTCTGCAACACCCATTCGGTTATTTGCCCTGAGATGTTGTTGTTTGACAAATCCAACCAATTCCACTCAATCTCTTGATTTTTCAGAATTTGAGGAATTTCTGTTAAGTTGCATGAACCCAAACCCAGACCGTTAATATGCGAAACATTTGCAGTTGGCTCTGGAAATATTATTGATGAGAACCCGTTGGCCAAAAGGTCAATGTAAAACCTGTTCTCCATGCTCCAGGAGCAAGTTCAATCGAGCCACGCCGGTCAATTGGTTCGAATCAAGGTAAACGTCGGTTAAGTTCCAAAGCCCATAGATCGTGTGGGGAAATCAGGCCATGGAGATTGTTGGAAGAAAGTCTCAGATAATTCAGATAGGCGAGGTTAGCAATCCAGGAAGGGAGATTACCTGTCAGCATATTGTGAGAGAGGTCTAGCTCAGACAGTTGGGAGAGCTGCATCAGGGAAGATTGGATCACGCCTGTTAGTTGATTACTGAAAAGATAGACTAGATTGAGCCGAGTGAGATTTCCCAGTGATGAAGGAATACTGCCAGTCAATCCGTTTCCATACAGGTACAGTTTAGTAAGATTGGTAAGCTTCCCTATGGAAGAAGGGATTGGACTATGCAGCTTATTAGATGCCAGACTCAAGAGCTCAAGCTTTGTCAAGTTGCCGATGGAAGATGGAATTACCCCTAATAATCCACAAGAGTTGAGATCCAGTTCAGTTAGATGGCTTAGATTTTCCAGCGAAGTCCATACCTCGCCTGTTATGTTCATAGATTCAATCATGAGGGACTTCATCGGACTTCCTGGATGGAATCCGGTCAAGTGGCCCGTCAGCCCATCACTGTTGCCCACATCGAGGAGCTCCAGCCTTGGAAGTTCAAAGACAGAATCTGGAAATTCACCAACTAGGCCACATCCATAGAGCACGAGCGATCTCAAAGAAGTCATATTCCCCAAGCTTCTCGGTACTTTTCCGTCCAGTACCGTTACCCAACGGAGATTTAGTTCCTCAATCTTATTCAGACCATGGAGCAGCTCCTCCAAGCCAGAAATGCTCATTTCCATATTTCTAGAAAGATCTAGCAAGGATAGATTCGACAGTGGCATCAAAATATGGGGTTTGACAACCCCATTGAAGCCACTCGAAGAGAGATTCAACCTGGTCAACCTTGTGAGACGTCCTAAGGCAGTTGGGATTGGAGAACCATCAAAGGAATTATACGCAAGGTTGAGCTCCTGAAGGTGAACGAGGGTCGAAGATGCTTGTGGTGGAGTCTATTCTGCCCCCAAGGCAACTGCTACTGAGGTCAAGGCCGATCACGTGCCCGTCTTCCTTGTCACACGTGATGCCACCCCAGCTGCAGCAGTTCCCCGCCTTTCCTTCCTCATCCTTCCATGACATCATCTTCTGTGGATTGTCGGTATCTTAGTAGCAGTTGCTTTGGTTGAAAAAGGAGCTCTTGAATCCAAGCAGAGCAGCACGCTCTTCCTGGCCACACGTCTGTTTCCCCGAAGCCACATAAATGGACCAAAGAGGTGGCATCAGCAGGGGGAGGAGGAACTTAGTAAAGAGGAGCAAAGCCTGCCTCATGGCTACCATTACTTCTTGCTAAGCAGAACAGAAACTTCGCGGGAACAACCACACAATTGAATTGCAGATTGTTTCGAGAAACAGTTGGATATATAAGTCAAAATGAAGGTAAATTATTCTACACATCGTTACGCACGTTTCAGACAAAAAGTTGTGTGATCGCATTTAAAAATTCACGTGGCGACGTTTTTTCAAATTAAACATAAATTTCATAAATAAATAATTAATAATTTTGTTATTAAAGTGTTTTCTCAATACTTTGATAGAAACACGATTGGGTTTTTGTAATGCACTAAATATATATGTATTCTTCGAACAGATAATTTATTAAAAGATTAACAAATCATTTTAAAAAGTGAATATAATAATTTATATTTAAATTGTTTCGGTTACTATTTCGAAGCTAATGGAAAATTTTATTTAGGCTCTATGAAGCTAATATATTTGTTTATCTTTTCAGGAAAAAAAAATATAGTCGTAATTAAAATTTTTTTGTTAAATATTTGTCATTTTGTGTGTTTCATAAACTTAGTAAATTTTAGAACTAATTTTGTGTTTTGCTGTTTTTTGCTTCTTTTAGAAGATAAAATCACACCTTCTTGAAATGTATATATCCATTTTTAAAATGAATAAAAATAAATAATTTATGCATCTCTTGTGGCATTTGCCATTGTTTAAATTACATAAATTTATTATAGTTGCATAAATATTAAGAAATTTTACGAAATTATAATATATTGATTCTAATAAATATTTTCTACTTTATTCGTTTAATAAGAATATTTATGGTAAGACATCCTTGAAATTATTTTTGCACTCATAAAAGAATAGTGGCAAAATATACGTTTGTAGCGTCAACTTTAAGGCAACTTTTGTTTTGTCATTATTTTAATTTGTTATATAATTGTGTCATCAAGATTTGCTTTCATATTAATTTTGGCCAAGCTTGAATCTTTTTTTGCGTAATTCAACAAGATCTTAATATAATCTGATTTGTATCTTATATAGTGGAGTTCCAATCTCTCATTCTTTCGCCTTATAATCCACTTTACCCGAAGCAGTCGCCTCTTAATAGAAGCATCATAAGACGTTCATTAATTTTGAGTATTTGTTACGGCATCTACAACTATCATCCAATTTCGGGTTCCAACTCACATAATCTGACCATCAAAATTTTAAAATAAAAATATCATATGATAGGTTTTCAATATTATTTCCCATTTTTATAATTTTTCTTTTAGTTAATAGATGAAAACTGTCTCTTAAAGCCTCTTCGGCTTTCATGTGATAGAATTTAAGATTGAACAAAACTAAAATAAAAATATAAGTTGGTGACAAAATTATAAAATAAAATAAATTAACGATAGAGCAGAAAGTTGCCACAAAGTTGAATCCGTAAAACAATATTTTATCAAGAATAATTTAGAAAGAAGAATTAAAAATTTTGAAACATGTAGAAAATCTGAAATGATAATTTTAAACGAAGGTAAGTATGAGGAGTAATTTTCTTTTTTTTTTTTTGTGTAATTTGGCATATATTGTTTTGTTACTTAAAATACTTGTATGTTTTTTTTCTTTGAGAAATTATGTTTACGATTTATATGTTAGTCCCATAAAAGTAGTTTTGTAAAGTAAAGGAAGTTATACAAATTTTATATATTTATGAATTTTGTAAATTGAATAAAGAGTTTTATAAATGATAAAAATTCTCAATTCAATATGTTTACTCAACGCATTTTCAAAGAAATATATTAAAAATATTAAACTATTTTTCGATGGAAAATATTTTAGAAATTTTTTAGCCATTTCAAAATAATGCATAAACATAGATAGAGTCAATTTTGAAAATATGAATGTCTAATGATTGGTAGCTAATAAATATAAGCTAAAGACTTAATATGTTATGCTAATTTTTTAAAAATATTTTGTATGGATTCTGTGATAAAATTTCTTATGAAATGGATTTATAAAGATTTTGTGCCGAATTCGGCAATCCTATCCTATAGTTTGCCTATAAAGTCATCAGAAAAAGAAATATCACTTAAACATGTAATCATATGATAAGGAAAAAAGAATAAAAGTAATTATTACGGAATAAATTTGTAAAGAGAATTGTTTTTTCCAAAGCAATGCCTAGAACAAAAATAAACGCCGCCATGGACACATGCTAGAATCGGTTATTGGGTCGGTATCAAGACATAATTTTTAATAAATAGAGTAAATTTTAGGTTCTAAATTTTTGATAAGATACTAAATACGATTAATGATTCTCACGTTGGAATGAACTTTGAAAACATGGAACGTGAGGGAGGACCATGAACTCGAACGTACTTTCCACATCGGCAACCCTTATTCGTGAATTTATCTTGATACCAATTCTATGTTACCTACTCTAGTCAGATTTTACTCAGACTTGATATTCACCAAGAGTCAATAACAAAATTTATAAATATATAATGTCAGCTCTATATATGAAAAGAAAAACTAAAATCTATATGAATTTACTTAGTGGGCTTCTTTTGTATGAAACTTTTTATTTTTTTGGTTTTGTCTCTTAATTGTTGATTTAATTCTTAATTGGTGTTTTCCCTATCATACTGTTAAATGTCATATTTAAATGTCTTATTAATTTGCAATGTCATTTTAGTGTGGTAGTGAGATGATGTTAATGGCCTCGGTACTGGGGTGAAGTTAACGACCTAGGAGTTAAGGCACAATAAATGCTTTCTCTATATCTTTCCTAGGCCACTATAAAAGGAGAAGCAATCCCTGAATGATGTAATGCGTGTAAGAAAAAGACCAAGAATGTATTCTGGTCGTAAGAAAAGGAAAAATACTATGCAGTTTAGTCAAATATCCTTTCCAATATCCTTGTTCCTATTTCCAGAAACACTCCACTGTGCCACAGCAGTTCCGTAAATACCCTTCTTGCGATACAGCAAAGCACCGCTTTCCAAACAACCCCAACAAATTTTGGCATCAAACCGCAGCAGATCATGACTACATCTCCCAACAACATGTTTTTTTCCTACTCGCCCAACCAAATCCCGATCTTTGAATGAGAGTATTATGATTATTAGAGTTCGCAAATGGAGACTGTCCTTCTCTCAAAAAAATTTGTGGAGAATCGTTGATGAAGGCTTTGAAGAAAGACGACGAATTGTTCAAGTGAGGAAGAAAGTACCGGAGAACAAGAAAAGAAGGGAAAATAAAGCATGATTAAGAGTGAGATGGCATTGCGGATCTTGCAACAATTCGTAAGTAAGACGATTTATCCGAGGCTTTATGGTCTCAAGAAGGCGAAAGAGGCATGGAGCGCTAAAGGAAGAATTTTAAGGCTCGAAGAAAGTGATTTCCTTCAAGCTTCAAAAGCTTGTGGAGGGATTTGTTCAAAACGGTGAAAGATTTCTTCTCGAGAGCGGTTGAAAATCAGAAACCAAATGAAGTCTGTGGTGATGAAGTTCCCGACAAGGAGGTTGTGGAGAAAGTGTTGAGAAGCCTGCCGTAGAAATTTGAGCACATTATTGCTGTGATTGAGGAAAAGAAGAATCTGGGAGAAATTTATGCGTATGAGCTAATGGGTTCTCTTGAAACACACGAAAGAAAAGTAAGTACTCAACCCTCGTTGGACAAGCTTTTCAAATAAAGTTAAATGTCTCGGAAACGAAGTCGAAACAGAAGAAGCGTACTGTGAACAACAGCAGAGAGTTTTTATGGGCGTTCTCGAGGAATAGGCAGAGGACGTACAGCAAGTCAGTTTCACAGTAGAGAAGACCATTCCTGGAGTAGATATGGAAATTCAGAAGGTAGTTGCTTTGTAGAAAAGCTGGGCATGAGTCAAAGGATTATTATTTCAGGTATAAGAGATGCCGATTTCCAAATCATTTAGAATGAGATTGTTATTTTAAAGAATAGCAGTAGCAGCGCAAAAACATGTTTCTCAAAATTCAGTAAATTTTTGAAAAGAAGAAGAATCATAGCAAGCATTCTATTCTTGTCTCAATGTAATGGAAGATATGAATGAAGTGTGGTTTTTGGATAGTGGCTATAACAATCATGTGACAGGAAATAAGGAAAACTTTGTGGAGATCGACAATAGCTACAACTCGCTATTACAGCTTGGAGTCGACAAAGAGATCAAGATTGAAGGAAAGGGAATCGTGCTGTGAGAACAGCAAACGATGAAGAAAAGCGGGATTATTGATGTGTATTCTCTAGGCATTGCTCAGAATCGTTTGAGCGTGGGACAAATGATGAAGGGTTATAAGATTACCTTCGCTGATGGTTAATGTGAGAATCATTGACAAAAATGATAAGAGGATCGATGTAGTAAAGATGACGGCGAATAACTTGTTTTCTCTGAAGATGAATTCGTTCTTGAATGTTGCATTGAAGAGTGAAGTTGTTGATGAAGCTCAGTTTTGGCATCTACGATATCGACATTTGAATCACAAGGGCCTAACGTTGTTGAGAGCGAAGAATATGGTAATAGGTCTTTCAAAAATCCAGCCAACAACAACATGCATCTGTGAATGACTATGTCTATCTATGAAGGAAGCAACGTCGTCTTTCCTTTTTCCAAATACCTCTATGGAGAGCTAAAGCCCTCTTGAGTTAATGGTACAGTACTGACATTAGTGGGTCCAACCCAAACTCCAACGATCGGTAATAGGAGATACTTTCTCTAGTTCTGTTGATTGATATACACTCTGTTATGGTATGGGTATACTTTCTTGAAAAGAATCGGAGGGCTTTCACTATTTTTTTGAGTTTCAAAGCCAATGCAAAGAATCAAAAGTGGATATCAAATAAAGACTTTGAGGACAGAGGCGTGGAGGAGAATTCAATTTACAAGCCTTTTCTAGATCATTGCAAGCAGCAAGACACTACAACAACAGCTTTACTGTGGAGTTACTTTATCCTCCCAACAGACATGGGAATGGGCATTGTTGAGAGGGAAAGAACATGACTATTGTTGAGATCGGCTCAAAGTTATGCTCCAAGGCAGGAGTCTTCCAAATTCATTATGGGTTGAAAGCTATGTATACAAACGGTCTTCACATTCTTAATTTATCCTCACGACGAAAGCTGTTCAGAACAAGG